>RJWM01001531.1:13820-153473 GCA_004363535.1 Dasyprocta punctata | reverse complement strand
GATTCATTGATTCTTTGTATTGTTGTTTTAGTCTCCAGTGTGTTAATTTCTGCTCTGATCCTTATAATTTCCTTGCTTGTATGAGCTTTTGGTTTAGCTTGCTCTTCTTTTTCTAGAAGTTTGAGGTTCAACATTAAGTTGTTTATGTGAGCTTGCTCTGTTTTCCTGATATGGATATTTACTGCTATAAATTTCCCTCATAAGACTGCTTTCATTGTGTCCCACAAGTTCCGGTATGTTGTATTGTCATTGTCATTCAACTGTTAAAACTGTCTAATTTCTTCTTTAATTTCATCTTGTGACCCACTGATTGTTCAGTAGGGTGCTATTTAATTTCCATGTGTTGATGAAGTTCTTTCTTATGGTTTGCTTTGGCATGGATTTCCAATTTCATAGCACTGTGGTCTGATAGTATGCATGGGATAATTTCAGTTCCTTTACATTTACTTAAGCATGTTCTATGAGCTAGCGTATGGTCTATTTTGGGGAATGTCCCATGTGCAGCTGAAAAGAATGTGTATTCTGATGTGGTGGGGTGGAAGACTCTATAGACATCTACTAAGTCCCTTTGCTCAAAAGTTTGATTTAGTTCTAATATTTCGTTATTGATTTTTTCGCCTAGTTGATCTGTCTTTTCATGACAGTGGGGTATTACGGTCTCCTAATACAATTGTATTAAGGCTTATTTGATTTTTCATGTCCATTAATATTTGTTTTATATAACTGGGTGCCTTAATATTTGTTGCATATGTACTTATGATTATTATCTCTTCCTGTTGGATTGTTCCCTTCACCAAGATATAGTGACCTTCTTTGTCTCTCTTAATCAGTCTTGGTTTAAAATTGACTTTATCTGCAAATAGAATCGCAGCCCCTGCTTTTTTCTGAATTCCTGTTGCATGGAGTATTATTTTCCATCCTTTGACCTTAAGCCTGTGAGTTTCTTTTTGAATTAAATTTTTTTCTTGTATACAGCATATTATTGGATCTTGTTTCTTGATCCGTTCTGCCCGTCTGTGTCTTTTGACTGGTGAATTGAGATCATTAACATTAATGGTTAAAAGTGATATGTATTGATTTATCCTTGTCATGTTATTTTCCTATTATTGGGTCCCCCCTTTTTTTTCTTTTTCTCTTCCCTGTAATTGTTTGCCTTTCGTGGTGGATTCCTTCTGTTTGGGTTCATGGAGTTGTCCTTATTATCTCTTTGTATAATGTCCTTCAGAAGGTTTTGGTTTGGTGGTCGTGAATTTCTTCAGATGTTCTTTCTCATGCAAGTATCTTATTTCTCCATGTATTTTGAAAGATAGTTTTGTGGGTTACATCAATCTGGGTTGAAAGTTGTTTTCCTTTAGAACTTGGAGTACTTCACTCCAAGCTCTCCTTGACTTGAGAGTTCGTGCTGAGAAGTCAGCTGTAATTCTGATGGGTTTTCCTTTATAAGTGATTTGTTTCTTTTCCCTAATAACTTTTAAAATTTTATTCTTGTGTTGAATTTCTGGAATCTTGACTATGATATGCCTGGAATCAGATTTTTTTTTTATCATTGCTAATTGGAGTTCTATATGTCTCACTTATTGGTATGTCAAATTCTTTTTCTCTACCAGGAAGCTTTTCTGTCGTGATATCTGGAAGGATATTTTTAATGTCATTTGTGGTATCTCCTGCTTGTTGATTGATGCCAGTTAATCTTAACTTATTCTTCTTTGTCTTATCAAGCAGCTTCTGGATTGATTTCTCATGTTCCCTTGGTAGTTTTGAGAAGTCTTTGTTTTCCTGGTCACTAACTGCAAGCCTGTCTTCAATATCTGACATCCTGTCTTCACATTGGCCTAATCTGCTTGGAATACTTTCAGTGGAGTTTTTATTCTCCTGAATATCTGCTTGAATCTGCTTTATGGAATCCATTTGTTTCCTATGTTGTACTTCCATAATTTGCTTAAGCTCATTTTTTTTTTTTTTTTTGTCTGTGTCTGCTCTAATATCACTAAGCATGGTGTGTATTTTGGTAATCTCTGTGGTTATTTGACAGATTATTTCTGATTTCATTTTTTCCAGAGCCTCATTCAATTGCTTTGTTACCACTTCGAAGAGACCGGGTAGGGGGCTTTCGGCTTGTCCAGCCTCATTGGCCCCTGGGTTTGTTTTTGGTGAACTGGGTGTCTGAGGTTGTGTTCTGTTTAAGTGTCTTCTCATTTCTTTCCTTTTTTAGTTTAATTTCTAGAGTGATACTTGTTAGTTGTTTATGGTGGGTTGCTTTATTGGTGGTATTAAGGACATCCAGATGATGATCACTTCTCTGAGGCATCTTCCAGGTATAGCTGGTTCCTGGGCTCTGAGTCTGTTGGAAGATCCCACCTCCTCAGCTTGTTAGACATGAGAAGGTATTGGTCACCTATTCCTGTCCCTGGTTCTTTGGCACCATGCCCCAGCACTCTCCATGACCCCCAGTCAATCTCAGTCCTGGACCATCAGGGCCAACAGCTATCTAGAACAATCATGTAAATTTTGGCTGCAGTGGCACCCACAGCACCAAACACAGCCAACACAATAATAGACTGAGCCAACCCCTGATTTGCAACCCTCAACCATATAAACTGAACTTGTGACCATATAACAGAATGCAAAACAATCCTATACTTTATATAAGTCCACAATATGTCAATTCTGTCCTCAAGGGTCAGGACCCAAAATGGGTTAAGAAGAAGACAGAGAAGTGGGAAAAGAGAAAGAGACTGTAAGTAGTTTGGAGGACAAAGATGGGTCCTACCAACTTAGGGAAACTGATGCAGAAGATTGAGGGAAAAGAAGGCTAAAAGAGACAAAAGGTAGAACAGAACAAAACCACAACCAGAAGGAGGGCAGAAACCACATTCATACTCAAAGAAAGAAAAATAAAAAAGAAAGAAAAAAAACTAAATAAAAGAAACAAAGAGGAAAAGTAAAAAAGTCCACTTCCAGGATTCTATCTGGATTCAGCAGTAGACAGCCTATGGAGACAGTGACCCAAATCGTGGCACAGTATAACCGCAAGTTAACCGCTGCTCCATGACGGAGTAGTAGACAACCTTAGCAGGCTTGCCTTGAGACCAGACTCACTGGGCTCATAGCAGTCCAAGCAGTCTCCAGAGGTCTGCACCCAGCCAGGAGCTGCTGGAGGAGGCCAGCAATAGTTCTGGTTTTGGGCTTATTTGGCTGGACTCCAAAATGACTCCCAGCCAGTCAGTGGCTTTCTCACGCAGGAAGACCGAGTCCTCTGAACTTACTGCCAGCCAGCACAGTCCTCCACGTCTGCTGCTCTCCTCCACCACCAAATCACTCTGCAGAAGCCCCCAGGGTCTCCAGCCGCCACCGACGCCCCGACGGCTCATCCCCTGGTTCCAACAGCTCCCCTCATGCAGTGTGTCTGGCTCTGGGCATGGGCACTGCCAGCTCCCGCCTTCTTCATTGAAGTTTTTCTTTTCACTGTCTGTGTGGGCTTTGATTCAGAATTCAGACTCTTCCTGGGTCCAAGGGACCCACTTCCCTCCTTTTTGTCTTCCTCAAGATGGTATATACCCACATCTAGATGATGTCTCTCTGAGCCTGTTTTCTCTGCTGCTTACTACTCCGCCATCTTCTCGGAAGTCCCACCACACCAGAACATATGGGATATAATGAAAGCAATCCCGAGAGGGAAGTTTGTAGCGTGAATGTCCACCAAAACACACAGTGAGACTGATAGGTTTTTCCTCAGCGTGGCAGAGCAAGAGCAAGAGCAAAGAAAGGAAAAAAGGAAAAGGCCTTTATTGTGGGCAGGGGAGGACAAGATCCTCTCCCAGTTTTAGCTTTTAAATCACAAAGGAAAGGAAAGTTTTTCGGAGGGGAATAAATGCAGCAAGCGATGGCGAAAACAAGCTTTATGTCATCTAGTTCACCCCAAACTCAGTGGACAGGGAAATGTTGCAGTCAGTTTTCATTCATACTTCTGTCTCTAGAGCTCAGATCTCTGAACCTGCTCTTAATCGCTGCTGTCATTTCTTCTCTGAAGGTCCCCTGGTTGGTAAACTCCAGGACCAGGGCTGGGCTGGTGACTGAGACACACCTGCCACCCCGGCCAATCCTGAGTCCAGGATGAACAACTCCGGCCCTTCTACCCTGGTGTGGACGCAGCTCCTGTGGCCAGTGGCATCCTCACAGCCCTCTGACTGGTCACTTTCCGGGGTCTGAGCTCACTGAGAGGCTGCTGAGCGAGCCCCTGCCTGGGAAACTTAGTCAACCTGGCCGCTTGGGCCCAGGCACACACACTGCAAATGATATGGTTTCTGGGTATTAGTGTTGTGTTTACTGACTCAGGAAGGAGAGGAAGTAACCATGCTGGTTCCTTCATGATCTATGAGCCTTGTCCTCCTTCCTAACCCTCTCTTTCTTTCCTCTTTGCTGACCTCGGTATTGAAGTTGCCTCTGTCGAAGTGGCCTTTGCAGAGAAAGTGTTGTCTTTCAATCCTCTAAAGAGTTCCTTTGCCTGAAATTGAAACTGGGTTGGAGCCCTGAACCCAAACTCCCTGGGGCACTGTTGGGTAATACAAATGGACAAATTGGGCAATTGGGCGGTGCATACTCCACCTAAAGCCTCCCCATTCAGAAAGATTTATTCATGACAGCCTTTGTCACCAACCAGAGGGTCCAGGGGCCTCACTCACCCACCCTGGAACGAACACACCAGGGGTTGGCCCCAGCTGGCTAGAACCTGAGACCCAAGTGTCATGGTGGTCTGCAGACAGTGCAGGGGTCTCGGCCAGATGTGGTAAGTGAGGATCCCAGGTCCAGCCTGCAGGGTCTGAACTCACCCAGAGGGCTGGGGATTTAGCTTAGTGGCGTAAGCACCTGCCTGGCAGGCTCGAGGTTGTGAGTTCAATCCCTGGCACAAAAAAAAAAAAGAAAAGGAAAAAGAAAAAAGAACTCAGCCAAGATCTTTGGGGTGCTGAATGCGCTCTAAAGTGGAGAGAGCTGATTTCTTTTTTTTTCTTTCTTTTTTTTTTATTTTAAAGATAGTAAAATCCAATAAAACATACCAGAACAAAGTCCATCAAAACAAAGCAGTAGAACTGATACAGAACTTCAAAGAAAGATACTATGAAAACAATAGCTACTATAGTATATCTTGTTATTTTCAGAATAGTTGACCATTCTAACAGGTATAGTAAAATTAAACCAAAAACAAAACACAATAAAACCAATAAAAACAGAGTATAACATAAAGCCAAAAAAAAATTAATCAGAATAAAGCAAAACAGTGAGAACAATATTGGGCCTCGAAGACAAGACAGAAGAGAATCCCCCATATTTGCTACATTGCCTACTGTCATCTTCCAAAGAGATGCTCAGGCTGCCAGTCCCAGGCCTGCAAAATCAATGAAACAATACTAGCATTTAGTTGTTTTATGTACCTTAGTTGCTATCAATGTAGCCAGACCTCTGAACCAGCGGGTTGCTTTACAGGGTGGGGAGGCTTGGTCCTTGATTCTTAGCCCATGTGCCAGTAGGTGGGGCGGGGGCGCATGTTGCTCTTCCTGGAGTCCACACTGGTTGTGCAGGCCCCCAGAAGGCCGAGTAGTTGTCTTCTGGTTGGAGCCACTCAGACCCAGCAGGGCAGGTTCTCGAGAGGCCCATTTGTTTCTCTTCCTGGAGTCCACACCAGTCGCGCAGGCCCCTGGAAGGCAGACTAGTTGTCTTCTGGTTGGAGCTGCTCTGACCCAGCGGGATGGGTTCGCGAGAGGCCCATCTCTTTCTCTTCCTGGAGTCCACGCCAGACACACAGGCCCCTGGAAGGCAGACTAGTTGTCTTCTGGTTGGAGCCACTCAGACCCAGCAGGGCAGTTTCTCGAGAGGCCCATTTGTTTCTCTTCCTGGAGTCCACACCAGTCGCGCAGGCCCCTGGAAGGCAGACTAGTTGTCTTCTGGTTGGAGCCGCTCTGACCCAGCGGGATGGGTTCGCGAGAGGCCCATCTCTTTCTCTTCCTGGAGTCCACGCCAGACACACAGGCCCCTGGAAGGCAGACTAGTTGTCTTCTGGTTGGAGCCCAGAGAGAGCTGATTTCAAGGGATTGCCACGGTGCTGCTCCCACACAAAGGGAACTTGCATTCATGAAAAGCCTGCACACCAGTGTCCCACACAGCTGCTGTATTTGTAGATGTCCCAGAGTGGAAACAGCCCTGATTCCTTCAGAGAAGGTGTGGACAGAGGAACCAGGTCTAGCCATCCTACGGAATTGCATGCTGCACAAAAGGGGCAGAAATCACTTCTGCAGACCCCAGGGTAGGGTTCCCACAGGCCTTCTACCGAGTGATGGGGGAAGTTCCCAGAAGGAACCTATTGTGTGATGTGGTTTCATGATTCTCAGGAAAGCAAATGATGAACTACAGAGAGGAAGAGAAAGAAGGAACAGGAGAGAGAAGGAAAAGAGAAAGAAAAGAAACTGACTGCAGAGTAAGAATACAAGAGTTTGGAGACAGGCAAGCTGTTCTGTGTATTTATTGTGGTTGTGGAACCCAAATCTGTACATGTGTTGAAATTCATGTACACCAAAGCCACAGTAAGAGAAAACAGAAAACAAACCCCACCACTCTGCACTTCAGTGAATAATCGTGTATCTGTGTCACTTCACTTGAGTTCACTTTAAATATCCATGTATGCACCTGTGCATTCCATGTGCAGTCATGTGTGAGTTTATTGCATGGGATAGAATTCCTAGAGCTGGGTTGTGGTTGTGTACATTTGTGCGAGCAATCTTAGCCCCTAAGTTCTGTGGCATTTGCTATATTCCCAGCGTAGCATCACAACCTGTGCCCACCCCACCTCAGCTTGACCACGCATCCTGTGACCTGGCCCAGTGACCTCTGCTATCTAAGAGAGGAAGTGGACGCAGTTGTCAGCATCAGTGGTTGTGGGCAGGCTCCCAGGCCAGTCACACCCTGGTGGACCCTTGTCGGTTACGAGGGATTTCCATGCAAAGGTATAGGCCCGCAAGGTCCCGCTGGTCCTCGGGAGCACTTGTCGTTGGGGATATGTGTGTGTGTGTCAGCCCCAAGGTCATGCCTTTCCTCGGGACCTGGTGTGCGCTGGCCACAGATCAGGCTGCTCACGGGGTCCTTTTCCTTGATGGAGCCCAGTCTTCCACATTGCTTCCCCACATACTGCTGCATATGGGGCCTCGGGCAGGCCTCTTGCAGGCTGGGAGCCCCGCCATTCCAAGAGGTTCATTTCTGCTTTCCTGCGGAGATGCCACCTTTTCTCGTTGCAGGGCAGCAGGTCTGTCTCATCCCAGTCTTCACACAGAAGAGTATATCTGTCTACATTGTCTCTCTGCCACATTTTCCTCTCAGGTGACCACCACGGAGATGCTCTTGGGTTCTTCCCTTCTGCTCCTCCCTTTGAGCACCAAGCCTGGTGGCGGGTTAGCACAGAAAGAAGTGAGGAGCCTTGGAGGGATGAACGGCCACCTCGCAGACTGTGTCATTAACCTGCCCTGCACTCTTGGTCCCTGGCTGCTTGGTGCCCAAAGCTTGCAGCCAGGGAACTTGCTCCAGAGCAGTCGAGCTGCATGGACAGTTCACGACTGCTGCTCCTCCTCCTCCTGAGGACACGGGGTCAGTGGACCCATCTTGTCCAAGATTGCAGCTTCTCGTGCGTGTTGGGGCAGAGTTCCTTCTCTGCCTCTGGGGTTTTTGACTAGGTCTAAGAATTAAACCAATGCAAGATAGATGCACAGGAGAAGACATACACATTTTACTTAGTTAAATTTACATAGACATGGAAGTCTTTATAAGAAAAATGAAGACTCAGAGAAGCAGAGCCAAACATGCTAGGTTCGACAAAGTGCAGTAAATTGTGACAGTGATTTGGGAACATGGCGATTTGGCAACCTCAAAGAAAAACGTAAAAAACACTAAATCCTTCCAAGCTTGGAGTGCTTTATGTGTAAAAGGAATGGTGGGGGAAGAGAAGGCTGGGGTCCTGGTACTACACACCTGCGTCTGAGGGGTCTCACATGCAGAGTGAGGGTGCCCCAAGAGGCCCTTGTTGCCTGCCTGAGCCTGGTACCCCTGTTTCTGCAAGACTTCACCCTCCAGCATCAAAGGTGTCCAGGCCTCTCGCCCCATTGACTTTTACGTGGTGCTAGACTTGGCATCCTTTCTGGTAAATATTTTAAATAGGGCTGCGGCCCATTAAGGCTCCTCACTGTCTTCAAGCCAGACTGTATGGAGGAGCAGCATGTTTGCATATATAACAAGTCTGGATACATGGCTGTGAACTTTACTGTGCTGCGTAACTAAACATGAAGCCAGCTGCGGAAGGCCTGGGCTAAAGAGCTGCGTTTGGTCAGGGCGCTCTTGCTGTGAGTCTCTGGTCCTTCTGCCTCTCTCTGATTCCTCACTGTTCTAGGCTCAATTTCTATCCAGCTGCCCTTCGCTCTGGTTTGCATTTTCATTATACTTAACTGAGCAACTCTCAGAAGGAGAGGGCACAAAGAAATTCTTCCCCTCCTGGTTGTAGACCTTGTGATTCCATAGTCAACATTTGTGGGCATCTGAAGTCCTTCTCCAGCCAGAAACAGTGTTGTTACCGCCTTTGACCAAGAGAGGGGCTCAGTGTACGAAGGAGTTGTGTTCCAATAAATGCATCCAAGTTTGAAACATCGTAAGTCAAAAGTACACCTCACAGTCACCTCACAGAGCATCACGGTTCAGTGGGCAGTGTCGTGTAGAGTTTGAGCTGTTTACACTGTGTTCATAGGCTGACCAAGGACTGTGGTTCACTGTCACTGCCTAGCACAATGAGAAAGGATTGCATACTAGGAGCCAGAAGATTCACTCCAAAATTCGAAGTATGACTTCTCCCAGGTTGAGATGGCTTTGCTGCGATAATAAAGTTGAAAGATTGTAAGTTGAGCCATCATCAAGGCAGGGACCATCTGTGGACTAATGACAATGACAGGGTATGCAGTGGTGTTGTTTTCTAAGAGCCCAGAGCCTTGTGAGGAACCACCACAGGGCTCCGCATGGGCTCAGAGGACAGCGCTGCAATCACATCACAAGACTGAGTGATTCCTAGTGTGGGAACGGAGGGAAATCCAGGACTCCCGAAAAGGAAGCTTGTGCCCGTGTACCCCTCTCCTTCTTAGCAAGTCCTGCTGTTTCCCAGCTCCAGGTCACACACCCCTGGCCAGGCGTCAGGTGCCCACAACCCTGCAGGACTGTGAGGAAAAGAGCACTGTGGTCCCCGGGCATTGCTAGCGTTAGGGGCATCTTATGAATGAGTTGTTAGAGGAGGGAAACATGAGAAAAAAGACAACAGCTGGAGATAGCAATAAAGGCACATACTAATTTTTAAGGAATGTGATGCACAATTTAAGAAGTGCCATAATTGAAGTTGTCACTCCTCTGTGCTGAGAAACCTCCCTCCCTCTTTCCCTTCCTTTCTTTCCCTGCTTTACTGTTAAAGTGTAGAGGAGGCAGAATGTGACCATCAGTGAGGACCGTGCTGGAACCTCTGTGTGCCTGGCCGCTGTCTGTGAGTAGGAAGAATGCAGCCAGGAGGTGATGTCTGGGCCCTGTTGTAATTAAATCTTAGTTCAACTCTGAGATGTGTCCACTTCGAAATGAGAGCCTGTAAAAGACACCCGAGTAGTGTGTGGCAGGGCACTCGCTGCCTCAGACCATCCATGTGCCGGACGGTGGGACCCTGCCTGTCTGATCACCCAGAATGCACTGCTGCATGCACCCCCAGGTGCAGAGTCCCATGGGAACTGCAGGAGCAGAGGAGGTGCCCTAAACAAACAGATTCTTGCACAGCCTTATGCAAGAAATGGGTTGAAGATGGACTAATGGGGAGTGGGAGGTGTACGGTGGAGAGGCCAAGGGAGACCCAGACTGACCATACCCACTTAACAGGTGACTCTGTGCCTGGCGCCCCACCCTAGGGCCCACAGCCTCACAGAGGAAGGCTTCCTCCCAGTGCAACCTGGCGAAGGGCAGTGGGGAGCTTAGGAAACTGATTGCACACTGCATGCAAGCCCAGCATGTCAGCCCCTCACCCTGGAGGGTCAGGGCAGCTGGTGGTCACTCTGGGCCAGTGTTTCTCAGGTGCCCCTGAAAGCCGGTCTGAGGGGACGCAGAAACTAGAAAAGGTCAAATAGAGTTCCAAGAATTAAAAAGCAGATGAAACGCACTTTAGAAAACCACAGCTCATCGTTAGATGTGTGTGTCGGCCCAGCTGAGGACCTGCGCCCTGGAGGCTGGGCCCTGGCTCCCCTCCCACTGCGTGCTGTGAGTCCTGAGCTCCGGCCTTGGTGTGCTGCCTCCTGCAGGATTTGGTCTTCTCACTCTGCCTCATTTACCTCAGAATCCTGCGGTTGAGGTTGTGCGGGTGCCCTGGGGTGCATTTCCTGGGCTGCCCGTCATCGGGACTGACCATGTCCCGCATGCCCTCCAGTGTAAAATGCTTTTCAGCACTGTGCTAGGAGCCCTCCTGCAGTCTAGGGGCAGACAGGCCCCCCGCTGCGGTCAGCACCCTGACACAAGGCCAGGGCTTGTGAATTTCAGGCTCTAGCTTTGAAAGTAAAATAGCCTCAGAAAACGCTGAAAGTGGCCATAATTTATGAGTTTATGTCTCAGGTAAAACAAGGCACTGAATAAGGTCCTTTTCTTATAGGGGCATGGGAAATAAGTAGTGTCTGGTGATATGATTGCTAACTTTTTTCAGTAAATTCTTTTCCTTTAAAAGGAGAAGTTTAGAAACCACAGACATTGGTTTAGAGCAAAAAGTCCATAGTTGGCAATCATGTGCATTTTTATGGTAACCACTAACTAGTAGTGGTTTAATATGTTGCTTTTATATGTTCAACTCTAATGCTACAATGTTGTCACCATTAAATACAAATACTTATGCTTTTATTTTAAAAATTCCTGCTTTTTATATTGCAGGATCATATCAGGGTACCCAGTGTGTAGAGGTGGTAGGCGGAAGATGCTCAGGAAGTAGGACGTAGACTCTGTGCTCAGGTAGTTAGAATTGCATGGTGTGGGGCAGGGAATGCTAAGTTCCATACCAGTTCATCTTGTTTTATGCAATAGATATTTCAAATTGTATAATTTTCTCATATTTTAACACCCTTAGAAAACTAGAGAATCTTATTAACTGCAGAATGTCTACCATGAATTATTTTGTTACCTCTTTTATTTGAAAAAGTTAAACTAGTTTTTTTTTTAATTGAAAAGGAAATTCATGAATGTGCTGAAATAATTCAGACTGATGCTCTGCCTAGAGCCTCCACAGATCCCTTTCTGGTGGCCGTCCAGCGACTGGAGCTGACAGAGAGATGCACTGTATGACTGGGTCTCACCTTACACTGCTCCCAATCAATCTCTCTCATCTTTCTGAAATTTCTTCAGCAGAGACTAGGGTGGCAATAGAAACAGCACCACTTTGGGGTTGGGACAGAAGAATTAGAAGTGGTATAGCCAGTGCTAAAACCTTGATTATTGCCATCAATGTTGTCTATTTATTATATATGTTGTTGTCTATCACATTTAGCCATTGTGCATCTGTACTGTTTTTAACCAGCTGGAGCTTAATCAGTGTATGGTGTTTTCCTGACTTGCTGTGACAACCACAGCTAGAACAAAGGTCCCCCATAGGACCTGGAGATAAATTCCTGGCTGTGGAACTGGGCACAGTACCTGGCCAGTTTTGGTAGATGTCAGATCCTCCTGTGGGAATTTGGAGGCTTTTTCCACACTCTGGACCAAGCAAGAATTCCTGCTCTTCCCCCTTCTTGGAGGGATGTGTGGACCTTGGTCCCCCATTTCAGTTTACTTTTGTTTGGTCAACACTACAAGTTTGAGTCTTCTCAGATTTTGTGGTCATTGAAATTTATTTGTATTCAAACTCTTTGTGTCCTGTGGCTTGCTTTCTCATTAATAAGCAGAATCTTATACTCATATTCTGGGCTGAAATCTGTCATCATTGAAAATTTACTTTTCCATGAAGCATCAGTTAGGAGTTTTACTTCATTTTTTCCCCCAAATAAACTAGCCTAGCCCTGTCATTCATAGAGTTATTATTCATTTCCCATTAACTTCAGAAACCACCTTGTTTACAGTTTACGTTTCTGTACCTATTGGGGTCAGTCTGCATCCTGTTGATCGCTCTGTTTCCCTGCTAGCGGGAATAGACATTTCTCCAAAGCACATTTTCTGTCTGCTTGTGTATCACTGAGAACTTTTCTGTTCTATGTTTGTAAGGGATATGGGAGTAGATTTGTTTCCTTGTGATGTCTTTGTCTGGTGTTTCTATTGGGTGACCTCACCTCATAAAAGAGTCGGGAAGTATTCTCCTTTCAGAAGAGCCTGTAAAGAATCACTGTTAATTCTTTTTTAAGTGTTAGGTAGAATTTACCAGGGAACGCTTTTTTTCTGAGAAGTTTTTTGATTACTAATTCAGTCTCTTAGTATAGATCTATTTTGATTTTTCTTTTCTTCTTGAGTCAGTTTCAATAGGTAGATGACTGTAGCTCATCTGATTTGTTGGGATGCAGTTGTTTAAAGTATTTCCTCATACTCTTTACTCATGTAACATAATGTTACTATCCTCTCTGTCATAGTTTGAGCCTCCTCTTTATTTGTTGGTCAGTCTAATTCAATGGTTGTTAATTTTGTTCACCTTTTCAAAGAACCAATTTTTAGTTTCTTGATTTCCTCTATTTTTCTAACTCTTCATTTCCTCTCTAGTCTTCATTACTCCCTTCCATTCATTACTGTTAGATTTGCTTTTCTTTTTCTAATTCCTTAAGTCATAGCGTTAATTAACCTGAGATCTTTTTAAATGCAGACTAAAAATTTAAAGCTGTAAAATTTCCACTAAGTGCTCTGTAACTGTTCCTCTTAAATTTTGTTACATTATATTGTGTTTCATTCGAATTCATCTCACATTATTTCTAATGCCTTGTGATTTCCTCTGAAATTCATTGATGATCTGGGAATGTTTTAATTTCCATATATTAATTTCCCAAATTGTCTTTGTTAACTTAATTTTATTTCATTTCAGTTAGCAAACACACGTTATGATTTTAAGTCCTTTCACATTCATTTCACAGTCTGGCATCCTGGAGAGTGCTCCACAGGGCTTTAGAGAGCGTATGTCCTGACATGGAGGAGGCATGTGTGGTTAGTGTTATGTCTAGCTGGTTTATGTTGTTACCCAAATGTTTTATTTCCTTGGTGGTTTTCAGTCTAATTTTGTTATGGAAAGTGGTATACTAAAGTTTCCAGTTACTGTTTTTGAATTAGCTACTTCTCCTTTCATTTCTGTAAGTTTTTGCTTTGTGTATTATAGAACTCTGTTAAGTTCAAAGACATTTGTAATGGATTAATGATTGAACCTTTTAACATTATGAAATACTCATTTTTTTTTTCCTGGTAACTACCTTTGGCTCATAGTTTATTTTGTCTGACATGAGGGTGGCCATGTTTCTCACTGTGGCTGTTTTTTTGTGATACATCTTTACAACCTATTTGTGTTTTTGTTTAATATAAATGTGTCACTTATAGATAGCATGTGGTTGGATAATGTCTTGGTTACTTTCTTGTTGCTGAGACAAAATACCCAACACCCGAAGTTAAAGGAGAAAATTTTATTTCAGCTCACAATTTGTAGAGGTTTTGGTCCACAGTTAGCTGGCTCCAAGGCAGGACAACATGGCAGAGGGGCATCTTAGAGGAGAGACAGTCCATGGCAGGGTAGGCAGAAAAAGGCAGCCCACATGTCTTCCATTTTTCCCTTTATATTCCATCCCGGCTACAAGCCTATTGGTTGGTGCCACCCACAACCGGGGTGAAGCTTCCATTATAATTCCCAGAATTATGCTGAGCCAATTTAGTTATCACACCCCCATAATCCATTACCACACACCTTATGTCCAGCCTATGAGCTCATGAGGCTTGGGGGCTGAGGGATCTAGATATAAGCCATAACGGGTAATTTTATTTAAAATTCATCCTCCTAATGTTTGAGTTTTTTATTTGCTTTTTTAAAAAAAATCTGTATTTAACTATCAATATAGTAGAAAATTTTACATTTACTACTTCACTGTTTGCTTTTTATGTGATTTATGTCTTTAATTCCTCTATTTCTATCTTTTTTGTGTTACATAATTCCTAGTTACTATATACTTCTAAAATTTCCCTGTTGTGTGTTTGTGTGCTATTTTCTTAGTGGCTGCACCTTTAATCTTAATTTAACTTTTAAAAAAATCTAGTTTGAACCAATATAAATTTAAGAGTAAGCAAAAATTTTGCTCCAATAAATATTCATTTGTTTATTTCTTTTTTGGACAATTACTTCACACTGCATCTTTATGTGATTTAAGTTCATCAATACAGTTTTATAATTAGGGTTTAGTGTAGTGGTTTTTTAAATAAATTAAAAGAATGTTTAAAAACCCTTTTTTCTACCATCTGTCATAGAACCTGCATAATTTTTTTTTTGTACCAGGAATTGAACTCACAATCTCACGCTTGCAAGGCAGGTGCCGTGCTGCTGAGCTATATCCCCAGTCCTACATAATTATTTCTGCTTTGTTTTTTCCCCTTTCTTCCATATGAATTTGAATTCCTGTCAAAGGTCTTTTCATTTCGTCTGAATGATTTTTTTTTCTGATTTTTGTAGGTCAGTCTGATAATGTCAGATTTTGTCGTTTTTTGTTTTTCAAGGATGGGCTAACTTGCTTATTTCTGAAGAATTTAGCTGGCTGTAGAATTCTGGTTTTGAGTATGTGCTCTCACTGGGTTCTGATGAAAGTCCAACTCTTGATGTTTAGGATTCCTTGAAAGAGATGAGTCACATTTCTTGATGCTTTTGTGTCTTTTCAGCTCTTTGTTTTTGATCTGTCTCATTATGGATATCTTAGATTTTATCTTTCTTGGAGTTTGTTGAGTTTCTTAAATGTATAAATTAAACATTTCAAATATGGTAAAGTTTTGGTTATTACTTCTTCAGATATTTTTTCTGTACCTCTTACTGTTCTCACATTATGTAGGTGTTCTTATGCTTGGTGGTGTCCCATAGGCCTCTTAAACCCTGTTGATATTTTTTCCCCCTTTTCTTTATACACTGGGTAGTCTCTTTTTATGCTGGGTAAACTCTCTTGACCTATCTGTCTTTTAGATCACTGATTTCATTTTTATCCCTCAAATCTGTTATTGAGCCCATGTAGTGAATTTCAGATATTGTGCTTTCAACTCTAGAATTTGTTTCATTCTTTTACTCACATTATTGATATTCTTTGTGAAGATAAACTTGTTATAATTTCATGTAATTCTTTAAGTATTCTTCAGTTATTTGACCATATTCATAATAGCTTATGTAAAGTCTTTGTTAAATCTAAAATCTTGGCCCCATTCAGGGACATGTTCTGTTGAATATTTCTTGTTTCTTTGGTTTATGTTTCCTGACATGTTTATGTTTATGTTTCCTTCCTTGAAGATATTTAGATAATGTTATGGCTTGTATCTAAACGCACCTTGCACCTAGCGCCTTTCATGTGCACATAGATGGTGCTTTCAGAAGTGACTGGAACTAAAATGAATGACTATGGATTAAGGTTGTGTAATAACTAAATTGGTTTAATATATGTCTGTGGATAATGGAAACATCACCCTGGGTATAGGTGGTGCCAATCAATAGGCTTGGACCTGGATGGAATATAAAAGGACAGAAAGAAGGCAGGCTTGCTGCTTGCTGCCTCTTGCCTGCCCTTTCATGGACTGTTCTCCTCTGTGATGCCTCTCTGCCATGCTGCCCTGTATTGGAGCCATCAGACTATGGATTGAAACCTTTACAAACTAAGCTACAATAAAACTTTTCTCCTTTAACTTGTGAGTATCAGATATTTTGCCTCAGCAATGAGAAAGTACCCAAGACGATAATATTTACTAGCAATTTAAGGAACAGTCTCAGTTTGGGTAGCAAACCCTGTGCCTTTCAAAGTTCACTGTTTTTTATTGTGTTTTGGTCTTGCTTTTTCTTCATTTTGGTTCTTGGTAGTGTTTTTTTGTTATTGTTAATTTGTTTTGCAGCTTTCCTACCCTAGTTCTGTGGTTTCTGTATTTACTGTCATGTGTGACCACTGAGTTACTTGCTGTATTTTTTTAAGGCTCTTTTTATTTTTAAGCCTGGATTCCTTGGGCCACATCTGACTCAGTGTAATTGGATGGTTAGCCAATCACTGATCTGGTTTCCTTGCCCCTGAGAGCCTTCTGCCATGGGGATCTTTGTGAGACAGGCAGTTCACAAGACAGTCTTAGCATCTCTTCCTAATGGCACCAGGCCTCAGAGTCACTCAGAGATGAGTGACGAGTGACGGATGCCTTCTCTGTACCCAGGTCTTCCCTGGGCATGTACATAGTCTGTACATGCACATGGCCCTTCTGTAATGCATAAGAACTTTTGAAGTTCCTTAGGTGTTTTAACTCTTGTTTAGGACTTTATTTTACATCTTAGGTTAAGCTCATGATTACCACAGTTGTGTAGTCATAGCATCAGGCAGCAGAAGTGCTGCTGGCAGCTTGGTGCTGTTTTGGTAACGCCCCAGAGATATCTACCACCTACCACCCTCCCTCCCTCGGCCTTGCTGAACTCTGAGTTAAATCTGGAGGTTTCCCAGGTGCTACAAGCCCAGACAGACTATTGACTGTGCTGCAGGGATGGTGCTCTTCACTGAGTTCCAAGATCCCTTTGGCTGTCTGTCTTTTGGCTGCCTCACTGTGAGCTGACAGGGAAAGAGGACGGGAGTGACTGAGGTTAAAAAACACAGACCTGCTGCCTGACCAAGGTCCAGCAGTTTCTCCTGGGCAGGTGATTTTTCCCTTCGTTCTGTAGCTTTGGTAAATTCTTAAGGGTTGTGAAAGGAGTTTAGTTTTTTCCCTGTATGTCTGTTGAAGCAGGAGAACAGGTTTGTCCTGGCCTTACACCACATTCTGGAGGCAGATTCTCCAGTGTGTGACTTGTGACCTGGCATCTGTCACCAAGCAGAGTGCACTGGAAATGTTTCAGGTGCAAGTGTGTCAGCCCTTGACTCTGTTTCTGGGACCACAGAATCTGGTAGTGTCTTTAAGTTGTCTGTTCCTCCTCATTCATTTGGAGTTGGATTCAGGTGGAAATGTGTGCACGTTGTTAACAGGGGCTGTGGTCAGAGGTGCTGGGGGCCACATGCAGAAGGGCTGCGGTGCGGATGGGCACAGCCTGCAACTGGCAGACATCACCCACAGTGCTGCAGTGGCAGTGTTTGAAGCCTTGGTTGCTTTGTGGGTAGCAGATGTGTGTCAAGGTGCAGGGCTGCAGGGGCTTCGGCTTCTTTTGGGGCTACTTGCCGTAATCCTGCAGGGCTGGAAGCAGGAGGGTTGCAGGGTCAGTGGGGTGAAGGTGAAAAGGAGTAGATTTCAGGACATCTAGAAGACAGAAAACACTTCTTGATGGAGGGATGTGGAGTCTGAGGGAAAAGGAGTCAAAATCAAGTCCAGAGTCTGTGGCCTTAGCCAAGACAAGAGTGGAGTTAGTGTTTAGGCAGTGGCGGGACTGCACAAAGTGAGTTTTGGGTTGGACCTGCCCAGCAGGGTTTGTCTGGGAGATCCATGATTGGTGGAGGGGTCAGTCGAGTCTGGGAAGATAGTTTGAAATGGTTTAAAGCTGGCTATCCAAGGTCCAAGCCAAGACTGGGGAAGAGGAGAAAGTACAAGGCAAATGGAGGCAGGAAGAGATCCAGGGGCAAACAGGTAGGTAAAGAGTTGGGAGGAGGACGTGCATAAATCACGAAGCACTGTGTAAATGTCCAGCAGGGCTATTACCAAAAATGGCCACACAGGCTGTGAGGCTGGGCTCTGTGTCCATTCCCTAGTGCCTTGGGCCCTATGTGCTGCTCCCTGGGGTCTAGAGTGGCACTAGTATAAATATTAAGAGAAAAAGGAATGTCAGCCAAGAAAGAAGACCTGAAGAATTCACTTGAGCACGGTGCTGGAATGAGGGGAGGTGCCCTGGCTGCTGCTGGGAACCGGGGGAAGGATGTCGGAGGACAGCTATGTCCACCCATGTTTGCAGTGTGCTGGGGCCAGCCTCCAGGCAGGGACATCTTCCTGTAGTAAGAGGTTGGCCTGGAAGAGAGTGTGAAGGTGCTGGAGCCATAAGCAGGTTAATGGTAGTGCCGCTGGTCTGTGGGCAGCCCAATCCCGTTGACTTCTCTACTTCATCCAAATAACTTGCTGCTCTTTCCCAGGCAGGAATTCCCTGGCAGTCCAAGGTGGGCTGTCATATAAACCACTTCAAATCAACAGTAATTATGAAGACATAGCACTACTTATCGATTGACTCCGCCCGCTGAAACTTTGGAATCCTAACCTCCTGCCTCTCAGGATGAGACCTTATTTGGAGATAGGGTCTTCACATGAGTGGTCTGGTTACAGATGTGTCATCTGTCTTGGACCTGAACCCTGTGATGAGCATCTGTTAAGAAGAAGAAATGTGGACCCAGAGACCGACACCTCTAGAGGAATGACACTGAAGAAACACAAGAAGCTGACTGTTTACAGGCCCAGGAGAGAGGCAGGGAGGGACTCTCCCTCAGAGCCTCAAACGGAGCCCGCCCTTGCACACCTTGATCTTGGATTCAGAGCCTGCAGAACTGGGAGAGAATCATTCCTGGGATTTAAGCTGCTGAGTGTGGGGTAACCTAGCACAGACGCCACCTTTCAAGGTAACAGATGTTTGCCGCCAGTTGTTTCCTGGACTCTGAAGTGAGACTGCCCACGAGTTTTGGACCTGTCTGGGAGAAGGGCAACCTCTGGCTATCCGGACTAGCACAGAGTTTCTGGTAAGGGAGGCTGCTCCCAGCCTCTGGGTTTCGTTCAGCTCACCCTGGGCTTCTCTGGTCAGCCCTGAAGCCCTTGCTGTTCTGTGTTCAGGGGACACTGTGTTGACTTAGGCCAAGGAACCTCTCTTCATTGTCATGGGACAGTGCCTTTTTCAAAGTGTATTCCTGTACTATCACCTTTAATTTAAGCCTGTCCTCATAGGATGAACCTCGAAGTGGAAAAGAGACTCTTTGTAATGGGAATAACTGATATGCATAAGACTTCTCTGTGAAACCAATTGCAAGATGCAATACACTTGAAGTATTTCCCGGTCATTTCTGTTTGCTCCTTTTTGTCGGCATGGGAGCAGAAACCAGCCACCACCTTAGAGAAGGCAGGCAGGCCCCAGTATCTGCTGTCACCTGGAGGAGGGTGATCTCACCTCCTCGGCTGTGTCCGGTGGGGGTGGTCCTCTAGCCCACTGCAGTGGGCTGGAGAAGAGAGAAAGCCCATGAAAGGCCCCAATTCAGCTGGCTGAGGCCAAGCAGGCTGTCTTGCTCTTCAGCCAAATACTCACTTGGCCCCTGACAGTAGGCTTTTGTTGGAGGCTCTGGGGCCGTCAGAGGCAGAAGGTAGAAAGAGCTTTATGGAGGGGATATTAGAGGGAACGAGCCGGTACACAGCACCTTGGGAGTTCACGATGTTTGCTGGAGAAGTGGGACCAAAGCCAAGGTTAAACCGGTGGGAGACACTGGTTACTCCATCTTCAAGTGGTTGAATTTTGTTTTATATTTCCAAAGCAGGGTCCAGCTGGTTCTTGAAGGAATATAGAACCAGAGGTTAATATTTATTCAACTCAAAGATAGACATAATTAAAATTAAAAATTACAAACTGCTAAGACCACTACCAATTAGATGCTGGCAGCTCAGCCCAGAGTCTCTGGGTTTCTAGCTGGCGTAACATTTGAGTGAGAACATTCCCAAAATATGATCGGGTCTTTTTCGCGTTGCCACACTGTGCCTGGCCCCGTTCCCAACCATGTGGACTCACCTTTTCAGGCCTTCATACTCTGCTGCATCCCATTTAATTTTTTGCTTCACCGCTGCATTTCCATTATCATGGATGTTTCTGACTCAACGTGTTGAGAGTACTGTCGCTGTAGGACAGATAACTGAAATTTGTAGTCATGGGGCAGTCAGTGTGCAGCCGAGTTTCCGTGCCTTCAGCTTACTGTCAGCACTACCCTTGCCTCTGGTGTGCAGCTCTCACTCTCTTGGACTCTGGTCTTTTTCTGCACCGCGATTCCTTTGTTACATCCTGGAAATTACACCTTTTCACGAGGATGACCAAATCCAAGAATGCCAGCTTTGGTGAGTGAAATCCCTTCACTAATTAAAAGGAGAGCACTTTGAAGTTGTCCGAAAGTTCCTTCTGAGGACTGCGTCTAATTGCATCACACTGAGCACAGGGACTCAGCTCAACAGGTGAAAAGATTATTGGATGAAAAGTCTGAATAACAAACTGTGGTTAAAAGAAACACAAATCACAAACTGAATAGCACCATGGATTCAAGTCCAAAGACATAGGATGGACTTCATTAGTAAATTCTTGCTTAATCATGTCTCTGCTATTGATGAGTATGAGATTATTGTGTCATTCAAGAAAGAGCCTGGGAATCGGGACACACCCTCACCACTTTCCAGATGTAGAACCCTCTCCTCTTGATGCCTGGAAAGTGCATGTGGAAAAGATGTTCACAGAAGAGTTTTGCTGCTCTGGTCCTCCGAGTCTGTTTGTTAAAAATTCATACCTATTTGACAAGGCCTGCACCTGTGAGTGTTGTGCTCCTAGGTGTGAAACTGACCACCAGCAAGCATCATCAGTCCCACACTGATTCCTTTCGCTTTAGGCATTGTGCAGACACCAGTGGGTCCAGCTCTGAATAGGCAGGACATTCATCAAGTGCTTCCAGGGATATGCCATCAGTTCCTGCTTCCTTTAAGAACTGATATCACCTTGCCAATGACAATTAGTGTAGGGTTCAGCTAAGAACCTTGACATTCTCCAGAATATTTTATTTCTAAGTGTTTGCTGACATGTTGTGTGAATCAGTGAATAGCATGTTCAGTCCATGGACTCTGAATTATACTTTAATTATTCAGTATTCATGATTGACTTTGGGGCCGTTTCTAATGATGGTGTCATTAAGAATGCCGAGTGTTTGGAGATAGGATGCTTCATCTGAGTCTTCCTATAGCTGTGAGCTATGGTTAGGGGAGGGAACGAGGTGTTGGAATGTGTCATGAAGTGGTGACAGTTGCACAGTGATCCCCCTTGGTCCCAGTTTTCCCATTTGCTAACCTCTTATGTGAGTGTGGTCTGTTTCTCTCACAGTGTGGATATGTTATTCTTGACTCACGTCCATAGCACACATATTTCCTTTGTTGTTCTGGGATTCCATAAAGGCTACCATCTTGTATTTAGTCTTCATTTGTGACTGCAATGTGTGCTTCTGACCTGGGTGACACTATGCTTCCAATGTGTCACTACACTTTAACCAGCCACAGCTCACATTTTTATTTCATGGGGCTGGGGGTATAACCCAGTGGTGCAGCAGTTGCCAGCATCTGATGGGTCTCAAGTTTGAGCTCCAGCACTGCAAACAAACAAACAAAACATTAAGTTGTTTCATGGTAAGAGATTTTTTTCTTCTGACAACAAAAACCTATGAAGCTTACAGCTCTCTGGTGCTCTATTGAGGCTCTGACAGGGCTTTGTTCCCTGGTAGCTGCGCTGTGTCACTTTGTGTGTTTGTCAGTGAAAGTCCCCTGGGTCTAATGGAGGACCCTGGTTTTTAGGAGGCAGATAAGAAAGTCCTGAGGAATCGGGATGAGGAATCTGCTGTTTGACAGTCTTCTCTAACAGGGAACAGAAGGCTCCCTGGCCTTTCTTCAGCTCATCCAGCTGTGTCCAACAAGCTGAATGGACATAGACCTTGCTTAGGAATTTGTCAGCTGGCAAGGGTGAGAGGGTGTCCCCTTCAGGTAGAAACCAAGTAGCCATCCTGTAGAGACCTAGAGCAGTACCCCTTATCCAAGGGGGCATGCTCCAGGACCCCCAGGAATACCTGAATCTTGGGTAGCACTGAATCCTGTGTGTGCAATGTCTGTTCCTATACATATGGACCTATAGTACAATTTGATCCATGAATTAAACAACACCAACTAATAATAAAGCAGGCAATTATAACAACACACTATGATGAAAGGTAAATGTGATCTCTTTCTTATTTCTTGGAATCATCCCATTGTGCTTGTCACCCTGATGGTGGTGTTAGTTTGAGGGGACACAGTGCTTCACCAGCTGAGGTCTGTGACAGAGGCTACTGCTAAGACTTGCTTGAGCACAGACACTGGGACACTGAAATAGTTGATTTCCCAGCAACAGCACCTCTGTGGCTAAGGGGCAGTATGAACACCGTGGGGCACAGGGGATAGGCATGGTTCACACCCAGTGGGTCAGTCTGAGATCGCCACACACTAATCAGAATTGCATGCAACTTAAAACTGTGAACCGTTTATTTCCTGAATGTTCTGTGTAGTTTTATATTGCAGTTGACTGTAGGTCATGCAAACTGCAGAGAGAAAAACTAAAGCTATGGACTCCTAGGTTCAGGATGGGTGTGGGAGAAGTGTCACTGGGCACGTGGCCTTGACCAGCCGTCGGCCAGACTGGGCCACAGTCAGTGCCAGAGCCAGTCACTGGGTAAGAGTGACGGAAAGCGGCCAGCCAGGACTGGTGGCTGCCTGTTTTGTGGTGGTTGGGGAGGACGCAAGTGGCATGTGTTCTGCATGATGCGTCACTGTGATCACCCAATGCTGGCAGCCATGGAATTCTTCCTGCCTGTGGCCGTCACTCCCCCAGGCCTCCTGCAGCTGGAGTGTGGGCTCTCGTGGATCTTCCTTTAACACAAGTCTGCCTGTTCCATCACCTTTACGTCTTTGCATCAATAACCTTAGTCCCTGTGCACTTTCGGGGAAGTTCTGTCTTTTCCCTCCCAGAGTCAGTGGCAAGTCTCAGGCCCATGCCCCTTTCTTCTTGTGGATCAAGGATAGGGGGTGCCCCGACCGGCACGTGGGGAGCTATTTCACTCCTCTGTAGTTAAGTATGTAGGGCAGCATGCTTCTCTTGCTCTTTCTTTCTTTGCCACTACTGGGCATGCATTTAAAATAATCTTTAAATCACATAATTTATGTTTGAAAGGCTACATGTTCTGTGATTCCTTTGAATAAAATGTCCAGAATAAGTCCACCTGTAGAGCAGAGGAATGGTTCTGAGGGGCTGTGAGAGGCAGGTTGAAGGGTGACAGCTAGTGTAACGAGGTTTCTTTAGGGGTGATGAAATGTCGAGGAACTTGATGGTGAAGGTAGTTGCACAGTCTTTGGAATATACTAAAATCCATTAAATTATACATTTGACATGCAAAATACTTGAAATTTTATAGTGTATGGATTATAGTACAGTAAAAAAAAAAATTCAATGCTTGTTCACTGTAGAGACATTTAAAAATAACATCAAAGCAGAAATTTAAATGACGGTAGTTATACCAGATGACTAAAGGTGATATTTTGATGTGTGCATGTAGGGAGAGCAGTTTTTGTTGATATTTTGATTGTTTTTCCTTACATTCTTCTTAACCCTTTTTAGGGCCAAGAGGAGCCCTCCTGGGATCACTGAAAGCACAGGACTGCTCCTGCTGTGCTCACTCACAGCCTGCCCACCTCGTGTCACTGATCCAGGTCAGGAGGCACCAGTGTCCTCAGTGAGGACGGCCATCCTGCCCTAAAAGTCCTATGGTTCTTCACTTTCAGAATATAAATCGTGTGCTTTCTCCATTAGCAGCTAATGGCAGAGCCTGGCTGTGTTGGAACTGGTCAGTTCCAAGGCTCTCGGCCAGTGGGCATCCTGGGTGTGTTCCCTGTGTCTGAGCTGCCAAGGATGGCTGTCTCAGCACAGCGTGGTCACCCTCAAGTCCCAGTGCCCGTGCTGACAGAGCCCCGTAGACTGCTCAAAGCGTCACCTGGTTTGTCCAAAGATATGGGTAAGATGCTCTCCTTCTGCAGAGAGCAGGCGAGTGAAACAGAAATCAAACCTGGAATGTGAGCAGCAGCAGAGTCCCAGACCCTAAGCCCTGGTGATGGTAATCAGAAGCTGTGCGTGTGTGCGTTCGTGCCCTGCCATTCTTCCACAGCAGGACTAGGACACCAGAGCTTATTTTTCTTTAAGATGTATATTTATTTGACCCTTTCACAGCACTTGTCTATTTCTAAGCTGTTAGTAGTTTTTATGCCTCTTTTCAATGTATGTGTACACAGTACAAGTATGTTTGATTTCATGTGGTCTTTACATTAAACAGTGCCTAGTGACAGTACGTGTAACATGCCAATTTAAAAATTCAAATCCAGACTGAAAGTTTTAGTTTTTTAGCAAAAAATTGTTGATTGACCTACATCGCTCTCCTTGAGCAGTTGTAGGATGAAAATATATGCTGTTATTAGCTCAGGGGAGAAATGCTAGGATTACCATAGTGAGGGGTACCGTTTGGGGCAAGGGTTTGTAAGGATGTTCCTTCTGAGTAGTAAGGGACATTTTATGCAATGTGGCACAGGGAAGTTTGGGCCAGATAGGAAGAATTGGAAAACCCTTGCTGCATTCAGAAACAAGCTTGCCCTGCAGGTGGGAGGGAGCCGAGGCCCATGAAGACTTTCTGAGCCATGTGATGCAGGGACCACTGGACCAGAGAGGATGAGAGGACCAACTTGAGAAACTCCAGTAGGGTCTTAGGCTTTGTCTTGGTTACTTTTCTCTCATCGTTAAAACAAAATACCGGCACCCAAAATGAAGGAAGGAAAGGTTTATTTCTTACAGTTTTGGGGTTTCAGTTCATATTTAGCTGACTCCAAGGCAGGATGTCATGGCAGGGCAGCTGTTCGCGGCCGCAGCAAACAGCAGGCGCTAACAAAACCAAAGGGGAAAGACACGCCTTCTTCCTGCCTTTATACTGTATGCCGGCTCCACCCCTGGATGGGTGCAGCACTCACACCACCAATCCCAGCACCAGGCAAAAACCAATCACAAACACCAGATGTGTTCACAACCATGATTGCATGAGGCTTGCGGTGGGGTAGGGGGCATCTGAACACAAACCATAACAGGATTGGACAGCCAGTGTTTACTTAGCCAGACAACTGAAGGCTCCTGGCCAGCCTGGCCATGTCTGGAAACCACCTGCCCTTCTTAATTAGATCTGAGTATTTCCAAGCAAGACCTCTTCTTAAGATGCATCGTACGTACCCCAGTGGTTTGTTAATTCTCAGTTTTTATTTATTAACCAGGCGGAGTCATCCAATAGTGAATTATAAACTGCTTTTGGTAGACTTATCACAATGTGCAGTGAAGACACGTAGCATCCAGTTCACCATCTTCAGCATTTTTAAGTGTATGGTTCGGTGGTGCTGAGTGATTTCACATTGTTGTGCACCCGTCTCCACAATCCAGCTCCAGAAATCTGTCATATTCCTGTGTTGAAACTGTGTCCCCAACGAACAGCTGCCCAAGGCCTCCACCCAGCACTGTCTACCTTCCATCTCTGTAAATGCGCTCACTCGAGGGCCCTCCTGTGGGTGGAATCGTAGAGTATCTGTCCTGTGTCTGTGAGCTTACCAAAATCTCCTCCTGTAATACTGAATGACACTCTGCCCAGATGTGAACCAGGCTCTGACAGGTGTTTGATGCCATTAAACCCATTTCTGTCCAGGAGGCGCCCATCAAGTCCCCCCGACTGCCCATTCCTGATCCTGCAGTCAGCCAGCACCCGTCGGGGCCTCGGTGCTGGGTAAAGCCTGGAAGGAGATGTGCATGGGGAGGGCCCAGTTGGGAGATGGAGGCAGCCTCGCCCGCGCACCTGTCCCCTGGACACGGGCCGGGCCTCTCACAGTCCCGCCCAGGGCATGCAGTGCGGAACTCCTGGTTGGTGCTGGTGTCTCCTGCCAACACCTGGGCTGGGGCGGGGGCCGGACACCTGTGTGTGTTGGGAGGGACTGGATCCAGTTGTGAAGGTGAGCAGATTTGTGCCATTTACCACTGTGGGACAGATGCACACAGGGCTGCCACTAGTGGGCTTGAGGTTGGGCCAGGGAATGAGTTCCTTAGAAATCCTCCACCTCTGAATCCACCTGCTGATTACCAGCGTCTCACTCTGGACAGTAGCCTGCATCTTTGTTGTTGTAATGTATTTGGCAGCCAGTGCTTGCATTTCTTCAGTTCTTTCATTCCTGGAGCTCCCTGCCCCAGGACCCTTGGCCTTGCTCAAGAGTTAACTTCCTGTCTGTGCTGAAGAACAGTGCCAGCTGCTCTGTGTGAGGTACTGTGTGCCACCCATGTGACTGCTGCCCTCTGGGGTCGCCATATGCCTTACCCTTCTAGCCCTGTCTGCCTGAGAATCAGGCCGAAAGCCCCTGAAGTGAGAACTCATTTAATGTGTGTGTCATGTTCTTCTTTTCAGGTGAGGTGGCAATGCCAGATCCCAGTGATCCTTTGGGATATCTTGATGGACAAGAAGGTCCTATTCCCACTCTGAAAGGTAAGCTGGGAAGAGCAGTTGTGTTTTCAAGTTTCCAAAACATCAGGTAGCACTTCCTGCTCGGGTGGGCCTGGCTAAGTTAACAGTGGTGGTGACCTGGTCAGTGCTGCCCCCTGTTGGTGGACATGTGGAATGCCCCCTGGATGCCGCTGCATGACCCCAAGGGTACTAGGGCTCCTGGGGGATCTGGGAAGCTGCACTCATTCTTCAGACACTGGCCCACAAGTAGGCGGGTCTTGGGCAGGTGTGCGTGCACCTTCACGCTTCCCACAGAGTGGGTCCTGCCCTGGCTGCCTTGGCCCTTCTGGGACTCGTGCTGTAGCACCTTGCACAAGCTGTGGGCTTCCTGTCTGCAGGGTCGGTAGAACAAGGTAGTCTGGGGCAAACTGGTGCGAACCATCTGCCTGAGGCTGTAACACCCCCCAATTCTCATGCCATCACCACGAATTCGGAGAGCACCACAGTCCTCGCAGGCTGCCAATCAGTTTCTCTGTGTCCAATGCCAAAAGTTTGGAATCAAGTGTGAACACAGGGAGGGCCCTCTTCCTGCCTTGCAGAGGACCAGGCTGCCTTTTCCCATGGCCCTCACATGGCAGACAGAGAGGAGGCGCCCTCTGATTCCTCTCCAGGGACATGCATGCCGCCACCCCACCTGCATGGCCTCATTTAAACCCAGCACCCCGAAGGCCCTCTGGCATGGACTCTGCATGGGCATGTGGGTTTGGGAGGAGTGCAAGTGTGTCGGTCTTAGTTCTCTGTTCCCACCGCAGCCTGGGGAGTCTGTGAAGCAGGTAGGGGTACTGGCTCATGGTTCTAGAGGCCAGGATCCAGTGCTGGTGTCTGGGAAGGCCCTTCTTGCTGTGTCAGAGTGTGGCTGAGGCAACACACAGCAAGAAAGAGCAAGTGTGCCAGCCCCGCTCTCGCTTCCTCTCCTTGGGAAGCTCCTGTGCCATCAGGAAGGCCACACCCTAAGCACCTCGTCACATCCTGATCCCTCCCATGTGAACTGGAGTTCACACCCGAACTGCAGCACCTCACGATTGCTCCCCAGTGTGTAAAGTCAGCGGTGTGTGAGTGTGCACACGTGTGTCGCTGGAGATGGACCTGAGGGCTCCCGACGCTAGGCACGCGCTCTGCCCGTGAGCTGTGCCCCACCCCAGGCCCAGTGGTTTGAATGGAAGCTTATGCTGCTCCATGTGGGGTAGACGCAGGGGAAGTATCTGGGACATCTTCAAGCAGTGCCCCCTGTAGGATGTCCGAGAGGGTAGCATGGAGCCACTGGCAGCCCTCACTCAGTGGCCCTCGTCCCAGGCTGATTGCTTATGGGAGAGACTTGTAGGAGATGTGCACCCTGGCACACCCACCAGGTCTGCTGGATGTCTGTGGGAGCCTTGGCCAGGTTTCATACCACCCCGTGGACATAGTGGGTGAGGACTGACATCTTGGTGAGCACGCCAGGCCTTAGAAACATCCTGAGGAAGGACAGTATTTTGACAGTTTGATTCTCATCCCGTTTCTCAAGAACCTTATTTGACCCCAGTGCTGATGGTTCGGAGACGTTCACTGAATGACACCCTCCCTCGTGCCCCAGCCCTGTCCCAGGGCCTAGTGGCAGAGTGTGAGCTCTGGCTCGCAGAGTTTATGGACAGAGGATAGCATGCACCCTAAGGGAAAGCCGTCAGGTTGTCCCAGAGTTTCATATGGTGAGTGGCCCAAGGAAAGAGATCTAGAAGAAGAAGCCACAGTGGGTTTAGGGATAGACTGTTGTTCCGAGATCTGAAGTGTGAATGTTGCCAGGTGACAGTGGCAGGGGAGTGTGTGTCCTGCACAGGCAGGGGCTAGGGGCAGACAGACCTGGTGCCTTGGATACGTGGCAGGGAGTGGCACAGCTGATGGGAGAAGCAGGGGTCAGCAGGGTCAGCCTGCGGTGTGGTTCAAGCTGGCAGGCACTTGGGATGATTTTAAGTTTCTCAGCAAAAATGAAATTAGGAAATCAGCTCCTCAGCCGAGCTCATCCTAGCTGAATGTATGTGACTAGCAGCTCCCACGATAGCTGGCACAGATCTAGAACATTTCAGCCACACAGCAGGTCCCCTTGGGCCAAGCCAGGCTGCATCCTGCATAAGTCTTGGGGGCGGAGGGCTAGAGAAATGTGCATTTTACTGATAGTTGTCATACACATCGGCCTGGGAGGTGTAGGATTGGATTCACTCAATGAAAATGCACCCCTGGCAGCCCCGTGGGTTGACAGGGGAGAAACAGGGTGACAGGGAGAGAAGTGGGGCTGCCCAGTCTGGGCTGTGCTAGGAATTCTGCAGTCATCTGGGTGCATTTGCATCACTCCTGGGAAAGGCACTTCAGCTGTGCTGAGATGCACTGCCAACTTGTGGCCTGCTGGTAGAGAAGTGCAAGGGCAGCCTTGTGGGCCTGGGTCCGGCCGTGGTGGAGTTGGGGGTCTCTATTTAAATATGTCGTAAGTATGCCTGGTGAGGTAGATGCCCACGACTCACCTCCATGGAAGTTGTATTTGTTAATGAAGGTGTAGAAATGACTGTGGGCTAAATTGATAGAAATTTTTGTTCTCATCCAGCTGCAAGCTCCAAACACTTATGAGACCGAATCAGAGCCTTGGGCTGGGATTCTTCAACCTCCCTTTTTGGTCTTTGAGCAACTGCTCAGGCTTTGAGGACGATACTTTCTTATGGGCTCTTTGTTTATTTGGGACTTGATTGCCTCCTGTTTCTGTTGTTAACTGCATGTGATTGAGTGCGTCTGTGAAGCTGCAATGCAGAGAGGAGTTTTAATCAGAGTTTGGAAGTTTGCCTTGAACCTCTCCAGGGTACAGAAAGACTGATTGCGGAAGGTAATTGTCAAGAAAGCATGTGTGTGCCTGCATGTGTGCACACATATGTGCTTATAAAAGGAAGTGCAGAGAGAAAGCACAGGACCCCGGGTCCCTGGGCCATACTTCCTGGAGTGGCTGTGTAATAGCACATAGTGCAACATCCGCTTTGCAGAGGACATGCCTGATGGAAGTGTCCCGGGTCATGCCCTGGGCCTGGGTCTTCAGGTGCAGTACTGCTCAGACCCAGCCTCCCTAGCCTTAGTGGGCAGGAAAGGCTTTGCTTATTAGCTCACAGCAGGCACCCAGAGCAGTGGCTGATGCTGGAGCCATGTGTCCACAGCATTACCATCCTGACACTGGGCCTATCGGTTTCCACAGGTAGGGTGACAGGATCCACGGGAAACTTGAGGGCCCTAGTCTTCCCCTTGCAATCTTATTACCTGGTTATATACTATGATTTTCCATCCTCTGTGGAGTTAAGACTGGCACAAAGGGATACTCACTCCTTCCTTCCTTTCTGCCACCCACCCACAGCCAGACACTACCAGTGCTGGACCTGGCAGCACCACTCTGAGCAGTGTCTAGAGTGACAGTGCTCTGGAAATGTCACTGCATGGCTGTAAGGAGCTGAAATCAGAACATAAAGCAGTACTGGCTGAAGGTACGGTGTTCGTTGTGTCTTTAGCCCAGTGATCATTCATGATGCACACACATCCGTAACCCTCAGGTGGGTGAAATGGGCTTGTCTGTTGGTGTCAGGACAGTGCCGCCTTGACCCCACAGAGTAGAATGTGAATCAGCTGTGAAGATAGTTTCTTCAGAGGGGCAGTACTATAGTCGGCCCTCAGTGTCTGTGGGATCCACACCTGAGGAGTCTACCAACTGTGGGTCAAAAATATTTTTTAAAATTGGTGTCTGAACTGAACATGTGCAGACATTTATTTCTCATTCCCTAAACAGTACAATCAAACAGTTGTTAACACAACATTTACACTGTATTGGGCATTGTAAATAATCTGCACATGTTTTAAAGTACAGAATCCTGAAACCAGAATTGTAGAATGAATTAAGTTCATGAACCCAGGCACCACCGTGTAGGGAGAGTGTGTGTAAGTCACACGCAGACACTGCTGCTTCACAGAAGTGATTTGAACGTCCGCAGAGCTTAGTCTCCGAGGGAGGCTTCTGGAGCCAGAGCCTTGGAAATACTGAGGGGTGACTATGGCTGGTGTTTAGTGTAAAGTGAAGAATGGAGAAAAATGGTGGGAGCTGGGCAGGGCAGATCCTGGAGCCAGAAAGTGCAGATTTACAGATAAAAAGATTGCTGTAAATTTCCATATTGCAAAGTGCTGTCATTATCAGGACAGGAGCTTGCCTCGGGACTCCAGTCAGAGCCCTGGGTTAGCTCAGGAGTGGATGCTGAGTAGGAATTTTATATTCTCTGTTCTATTAGACATACAATATACAAGCATACATGCAGCATGTTATTATTGCATTACTTACCAAAGCCCAAATTTAGCCTAGAAACGACTCGCTTTTTTGTTCCAAGGCTGTATTTTAAATGCATGTGTAATACAGCGCGTGTTCTGTAAAATCAGTGCTTTGGAATGTTTGTGGGAAGTGGATCATTTCTGCGTGCTGAGGTGGGGTGGAGCTGATCATGCTCGTCTGGTGGCCTCCTGTATTCTGGCTCAGCCAAAATAGCTGCAGTGTGCTAGGTCTCTTGTCCTAGGAGAACTGTTTGTGTCTATGTTAAAACCCGAGTGGGGAGTTCTGAGGTTCCCCAGAGGAGGACAGGTTGCAATTATAGGTAATCTCAAGTGGCTTCTCAATAACGGGGTAGGAAATCCTTGCTCTCTTGCCTTGTACTTACCAGGCTGCTCTCCCATGTGTAATGGGGGAGGGGGTTTGCTGAACCAAACTTTCCTTGGGAAGAGTCAGCCAAGCAGTCCCAGGAGGGTGCTGTGTTGCCATGGAGTTGGTGCCTGATTGTCAGTTTCTTGATTGGTGTAGGTCGGGGCACTGATGGGCAAAAACATGGGGTGTGTTTCTGGTTCCTGCGGGAACTTGGGTGTGTGTGTGTGTGTGTGTGTGTGTGTGTGGTGGCTTCTTAGATGTAGCAGAGCGAAGCACTCCCAGGCTGACCAGGTGAAAAATGAGAGTAGGCCTGCAGTGGCAAGCTGGTCATTGTGGCAACCGTGGATTCCATGAGAACTGGATGCGACTGCTGACCAAATGTGGTGAGTGTGGCGCCCGCCCCCTGCCCGGCCGGTCACTCAGACATTCTGAGCTCTAGTTTCTTCATCTGCAATGCCATAAGTGTTCGTCCTTAATGTCATTGTGTGCTGTTATCCCCTTAAATGGGAGGGACACACCCTAAACCAGGTGTGTCTGAGAGCCCGGAGCCGAAGGGGTGACCACCTATGCACTGCGGCTCTTGGTGAATCACACTGAGTGTCCCCCCACGTGCTTGTCCCCTGGATTTCTCGCATTTTACAAAGTGAAGCATGAACAGAGGTGGGGCTGAGAGTCCCCAGAGACCATCGGGGGCGTGGACCTGAGGAAGGATGCACAGGGCAGTGTGGTGCTGTCGGGCGGTGGGTCATCCTGGCACCCGTTGTTCCTTCCCTGCCAAGGGAGCGAGTTCGTGCCTTGGTCACTGCAGAGCCAAGACCTGTAGGGCCAAAAACAGAGTAACATGAAGAGTGCAGAGGTGCAGACATGCACAGGAATCAGGGGTGGTCCGTGGCCCTGCCAGGACGCGGCCCAACCTCCGTCTCTGTGTACCCAGCAGGGGCTCACTGAAGCCCCCAGACCCAGGTCCTGGTTCTGTGGTGTCACAGAGGGAGAAATGGCTTGTCCTGCCTCCTAGGCTTTGTGGCTGGGTCTCGGTTTAAGCTAATAGGAGACGACAGGCGAACAGGCAGACGTGGTAGGTGCACAGGGAGGGAGCAAGGCAGATTCTCCACACCCGGTGAGATGCTGTGCCCTCTTCCCAGGGGAGTGGGGATAAGGGCTGAGGCAGCCCAGGAGAGGAGAGAGGGACTGGGGAAGGAAGAGGGTGCTAAGGGCCGTGGCAGTCCAGCTGGGTGTCGCATCGCCCTCTACTCCTCTCCTGCAGTCACGTTAATCTTCCCTGGTTACCATTCCAGAGGAAGGGATTTGTGATGACCGAGTTCCCCTGGAAAACCCCTCCTTATAAGATGGGGAGCTCAGAGAGAGCTTTTGCCTGTGTCCACCTCTGCGAGTGCCTGGGCACCTTCATCTCAGTGTCACACTCCCAGCCGTCTGATGGTGGTGCACTATGCCTGTGGACTGCGCCATGAGCTTTGGTTAGTGTGCAGATGTCACCAGGTGCTGGGGTGTTGTGACACCTGCCATTGACTGAAGCGGGTGCAGTGCAGGGCTGGACTCTGCTAGTGCTGATTGTCTTTCAGATCCAGATTTCTTTTACAGGAAGACTGCTTTTCAGAGCTATACTTTAGGCTGCAGTTTCTCTGAGTAACCAGCTCAAAACAAACCACATCAAACTAAAAGAGAAAAAAAAAATTTTGATATGGTATATTTGGTCCCCACAGTTATTTTTTGGAGTGGAATATTCTGAGCCCCAACACTGGAAGCACCCCAGGATGAGGTGACACGGTCTCTGTGTCCAGAGTAGGTGAGGAAGGAGGGGCGGAGACCAGGCAAAGGTACTGGAGGAGGGTGGGGTGGCCTGCAGGTGGTGGTGGCTTTATTCCTAGATGGAGAACACCGAGAGGACACAGGGCCAGAGTCCAGCCAAGGCCCCATGGAGTCCAAGCCAGCCCAAGCTTGGGATGCACTGGCCAGGCGGTGGGCATGGGCATGGGTATGTGGCAGTGGTAGCACCCAGGGCGAGGTCTCCTTCCAGGCACACCCTGTGCACTGGTCCTCTGCTCATGATGCACAGAGACCCCTTGAGGGGCTAAGTCTAGACCCGGTCTCAGTCTGCATCCTCAGCTGTTGTGAGGTGGAAGCCTTCCCACCTGTCCCGTGGACCAGGACTGTTCTAGGGGTGCACCCCATTGTGGGGGCGTGAGGAGGAGCAGGTAGGTGAACACGGAAAAGATGGCTTGTCTTGGGGCATCTCAGCCCTCCGGACTCACTGGCTGTGGCCACATCTCGGGGTGATCTCTGGGAAGTTCTGATGGAGCCTCTGAGGGTGCCAGAAATACCTCTCCCAGCATTTCTGTGGTGGGAACAAGCAACCATAGCCTTCCAGATGCAGTGAGAAGCCCCCCAGCCTACAGGATGCACTGGGCCCCCGGCTCCCTGCAATGTAGACCCCTGAACTCACTTTGCCAAGCATTGTAAGCTTGTACTGAGTTACAAGCCCAGTGCCCTCTTTCTGGGAATTGCAGGGCATACATTTGTGCCTGTGCACAAAGAGCAAAAGGCCCTGGCTGATGCGGTTGTGAGCAGCCTCCCAGGCCAGGGCTGTCAGCCATACAGCTCACCCTGCATCCCCTTCCCTATCTCCAAAGGTACAAATGCCCCTAGGTGTTTCTCTCCATCTCTTTGCTTTTAGTGTCCTCCCAGTTGCCATGATTCCTCCAACTCTTGACTTCTCTGAGGTTCCTCTCCTTTTTCTGCAGCTAGGTCTGTGTGCGCCTTAAGTCGACCCAGTGCAAGAGCCTTAGCTGAGCACCCACTGCTTGTTGCCTGCCACTGATTTATTGACCTGTAAATATTTTCCCCAGGGAAGAGTGGCCTTATATCCTTCCTGCTGCTCTCAGATCTCCTTTTTACTTGGCCTTCCAGGAAATTTGTCTGTTTTATTTCCAGCTAGTCAAAGCCCTATGACCTCATGACCCCTCACACAAAAGGCTTTCTTTATCTCTTTCCCAGCCGGGCCAACTCGGGCCTGTAAATAAGCAGATCCTCAAACACCTAAAGTAATTTGACCACAATAGCGACTGTTTGGATGGTGGGTTGGGATATAAAAATCATTAATCATTGATCTGACTGTGATTGTGCGGCAGCCCTGCAGGATGGAATTCTCCAGGATAAGTTAATGCATGGACTCAGCTGCACTGTCCAGAGCTGGCTGGGGGACTGGGAAGGCAGAAGGTTCAGCATCAGTTGTTAAAAGTTGCATCACTGTTGAAAAGTGGAACTCATTTGGATCAACTAAAAGGGAAGACTTTTAGCAAGAGCTAGCACTCTGGAGCCCAGACTGGATCCATGGTAGTGAAATTCTCAGCCAGCCATACCTGGCTCTGTTAAATTGTCTGGAGAGGTTTGGGGCCACTCTAAAGGAAGTTTTTGTGAGCTAGAGGAGAGCATAGAAAATGGTTAGTAAAAGCCCCATATTTTGCACATGAGGGGAATGAAGCAAGGAGAGGTTAAATGGTTGACTGTAAATTAACCGCCACAGCAGAAAGGGATATTGTTCTTCATCTCTAGAGAGCTTTCTTTCCAGCTTTTCATTTTTGGCCCAAGAGAATTGATGAGGATGAAAGTGGTGGACCAAGCTGATTTGGCAGCTCTCCTATGTCAATTACATACACGTGCTGGGTAAAAACTTAATGAAAGATGTAAATGCTTACATGAACTTGCAGATGGGGAAGTGCCCAGGAGCCAGGAAGAGAAAGGAGGAAGACATGTAAGTAATAGCTCTGAGCTACTGAGGCAGAGACCACTCTCGTAGCTCACCGTTTGCAGCCTTGGGGAGTGGCCTCCTTTTCCTGGCTCTTCAAGAAGAACTCATCTACACAGAGCTGGAGTCTGAAGGTGTCATACAAGTAGGACGCAGACTACAGAAAGTAGCAGGTAACGTGACCACGTGCCCACAGAACAGATGTGGATATATCTGTGGGCTCCAGAACAAAGAGACCGCCAGTGGCTCCACTGCATGAACCCCCTGTCCTCCGGGCCTCCGAGGCGGAGTCACTGCGGGGCGCAAAGACTGCACTAGAAGAATACATGTGAGCCGGAACATCGTGAGCAAGGTTGAATAAAGTATCTTAGAGTTACTGATTTCACTTGGAATTGGATAAATTAGGTTATTTGTGAGCATAAATAATGGACTACAATAAAAATCATTTGGTTTAAAGAAAATAAAGGAATTTGTCTTTTTTGGGTATCTTTCTGGCTGTTATTTTTAATTCTCTCTTTCTTCCTGGCTCCTGAATACCTTGGTTTAAAACAGAGAAGGATGGGAAATATAAAAAGCAGGCAAACAGTATAGAGAAATGATATAAGGAAGATCAGCAGAGACCTGTGAAATAGCATTCATGCTACAGAAGCTATATGGTGGGCCCAGTTTCATTGAGAGGCTTGGGTTGCAGCTCCAAGCCAGAAGGAAATCCATGGGGTTCACAGAACTGAGGCATTGGAGAGCAGCCTGTCACACAAGCTGGGGAATCTTAGTCTTGTGGAAGAGGCTTGAGAACGTGTTCAGTTGTCAGCTCCAGGAAGTGAGAGGACAGCTTCCTTTGACTCTGGCTTGAGATGGATTGTGCCCAAGAAGGTTCCCCATGAGAACTTAGACTTGTGCCCGCACCTCTGCAGCCCACATGTACCTTGCTAGAATGCTGTGGGAAATCCCCAGCCGGGAAATTAAAGTAAAACTTGGCACTGCCTGTTGAAGGAACCCAGTCATCAAGGGATTCCCACAGAAAAGCCAGCCCTACCGGAACAATTAATTACAAAGCACACACAGAGGGTCGCAGGATGAGTGGTGAGTTGGTAATTGACAAAACCAGAAACATTGAAGAAAAAAGAGGAACTGGAAACCATACAGAAGAAAAAGCAGTGGTGGGTTTGAAAAGGAAGCAAACAGACTTTGTAGGAATGGAAATACAGGCCATGAATTGAGAAACTTGATGGACAGGTTACAGGCCAGGTGGTGTTTGGCTTAAATTAGAGAAGGGTGGGGAATATAAAAAGCAGGTAAACAGTACAGGGAAATAATGAAAGAATCAGCATAAATCTGGAAGGCATCAAAAGAGAAATAGAGAGGAAGCAAGAGAGACAATATTTTATGAGATACTGATAGATAATTTTGCTGAATTATATGAGCTTTCACATTTAAGGAGGGGGCTTAAGATCTGAAGAAGATAAAATAAATTCATTTCTAGTAATATATATTTCAGAATAGTAAAGACAAAGAATTTTAAAAGACAAAGATATTAAAAATGACCTCAGGGGAGAGGTTTAGACTCCCTGCAAAGAATAACTGGCAGGACTTTGAACATTGCCTACAAAAGCCAGAAGACAATAGTGTGACTACTAATCTAGATTCGAGAGTGAAAGTAACAGGGACTTGCAGACCAAAGCTAGTACTGTTTACACCTTCAGTCCTTTACCCAAGGAACAAATTGAGGATTCACTCAAAGGAGGGAGGTTGAAAAGAGTGTTAGTGAGAAAGAGCTTATAATAAATTGGCAGGTCCCAAAGAACTCTAGCAATAAAAATCAAGAATAATAAATCACCCCTGAGGATTTAAAAACAGGTATAACTAAGAACTGGGAAGCAGTAACTCAAAATTGTGTGTGTGTGTGTGTGTGTGTGTGTGTGTGAGAGAGAGAGAGAGAGAGAGAGAGAGAGAGAGAGACTGACTTGGGGATGGAGACAGAGACAGAGAGAAAGAGAGAGTACTTGTAGTGCACAGCATATAAAAGTTCTTATATTTGGGAGGCTTTATTAAATTAGACCTGCCTGTAAAAAAAGTAGTTAAGCTGTCCCTGAAGTATAACTGTCAGACAATTAAAGGGGAGAAATGATTTTTTAAAAAATCTAGTGCAAAATAGAAAAGGAGAAATAAGAGACAAAATCAATACATTAAAAAATCAATAAATGTGATGACTTTTACTTAGATGTCCCCCCAAAGCCTCATGTGCTCATAGGTGGGGCTTTTCAGAGATGGCTGGATCCAGAATGTATGAATATGCATTAAGGATGTATGAAAACCAAATCAGTCTGCTAAATGGCTTAGCACAGTTCTGGGAAGGCCCACCCTGGATATGGGTGGCACCAACCAGCAGTCTTACAGCCTGGATGGGATCAAAGGGAAATGGCGGTTGCTGCTATGGCTGCTGCTTCATGCTTTCTGCCTGCCTTGCCATGGACTGTAGCTCCTCAGCCATACCCCTCTCCCATGCCAGCCTACCTTTCCTCCTTTAACTTTGGGTTTGGGTATTTTGTCTCATGAAGAAAAGTAAGATAATAAATTTTAAAACTCATAATTTAACAGACTTATAAATTGACATGTAAAATTATATGCCATTTATAAGATTTGTGTTTAGTATAAAATATGATAAATTATTTAAAAGTAAAATTAGAGCTTTATTAACCAAATGCACCCTGAGATGGCTTTAACAACATCAGATAAAATGGCCCTTACAACCCTCCCAAAGCATTATCTAGTGATGTAAGGACCAATAATATAGTAAACCTAAAGCTTAATGCACCCAGGCACATGGTTTCTAGTGTATAAATATAATTAGAATTATTAATAGCTGTCTGTCAAATGTAAAATCAGTGAATATATAGTTCAGTGAAACTTTCAGATAAGTATATTAAAAGTGTCAGCAATAAAAGGAATAAACTCAGTCTAATGGGCTTATATAAACCTGTGGTGAACAGTCAGAAAACACACATCTTCACCTAGCAAGTATGGACCGTACAGGAACTAACTCCGGGTCAGGTCATGAAATCTCAGTGGCACTGAAGAATCATCATGTAGACTGTGTTTCTAAAAACACTGCAATAAAAGCACACTTTTAATAATTTATATTCGCCAGGGTTCTCAAGAGGAACAGAATCAATAGAAAATACATGCGTGTAAGGGGATTTATTAGGTAGCTTATGGGATCATCTTGGAAGAGGTCACAGTGGGCAGCTATGTGCCGGAGAACCTGAGGATCCTGCAGCTGCTTGGCACAAGGTGATGGGTGCTGCAGAACAGGATGGGTGAGGATGCAGCACCTGTGCCAAGATTGAAGGCCCGGAAGTTCACTGGAGAGCCGCTGGTAGGGCATGTGAGGTGGCGGCAGAAACCGCCAATGTCTAGTGTCCACAGGGACCAACGCCCAAAGAAGTGGCACTGAGAGATGTGCCCTCTCAAGCAGACAGGAGCATGTCAAAAGCGCACTAACTTCTTCTTTCCCCTTTTAAAATTTCACCCAGGCTACAAACTTATTGATTAAAGCACCTAAACCAGGATGGTTTTGCCCCCATGCCAATCATCTCTAGAAACACCCCTGCACACCCAGAATTGTGCCTCACTAATCTGCTAGGTGTTTCTTAATACAATCAAGTTGCTGTGTCGCAACTAACAGTCACATAACTCATACCTAAGAAGAAAAAATAAATAAGTCACAATATTTGGGTCTCATCCAAACATATGAAGAACAAATAATTTCTTGGATAGCTAAAGAAGCTGAAGGAAAATTTACTATTTAATACATACACTAGAGAAGGAAAAAGATAAGAAACTAAATGTACCCTCCCCCAAAACATGGAGTTTGATTCCCAGTACCAAAAAAAAGAAACAAAAAAAAAAAAAAAAAAAAAAAAAAAAAAAAAAAAAAAAAAAAAAAAAAAAAAAAAAAAAAAAAAAAAAAAAAAAAAAAAAAAAAAAAAAAAAAAAAAAAAAAAGAAACTAACTGTAGAAGTTATAGAAAAGGGCAACAAAATGATGATATAAACAGTTACAGGAGGGAAGCCACAGTGGCCAAGAAACATTCAAAAGATGGAGAGCTTCAAGGAATTCTGAAGTTGCAAACTAAAATGATGTGGTATTGTTTCACGCCTATCACAAGGTAAATGTTTCAAAACCCCCAAACACCACGTGTTTGTGAAGTTGTGGGAAAACACTTTAATCCAGATGTTAGTGGGGTACACATTGTTTCAAATACTTCTGAGATATAGATGAATTAAGGATTTCAAGACTCTGACTCACCACTTCTGTAGCCAGGTGGAAATTTCTGAGGTACTCTCGAGCATGTGTGGAAGAGCCATGTATACAGATGGCCAATAACCAAATGTGGAAATAACTTGTCCCTGGATTGAGAAATGGATAAACAAATTGTTTACACATTAGATTTTTGCATAGTAATTAAAAATACAGTCAGTTTAAGATGACTGAATGAAAACAATGAGCAGTAAAGATGATCTTCCAGGGAAAATTTGTAAAACTATTTCTAAAATATATAAATATTCATTGGAATAATGCATAATAGTTCATTGAAAAGGGGACAAGGTATCAGTGAGTTTCAAATGCATTCAAAAATTTTTTACATGTTCAAAGCCACATATGGTTAAAACATTAGCATAAAATTTTTGTATTGTGTGTCTGTGTATATATCATATTAATTTCTGCATGTTTGCAACATTTCAGCATCTAGAATTTTTTAATTCAAGAAGAACACTGAACAGAACAACTAAGCAAAGGAAATATGAGAAGAAGGAATTTCGATAGCTAAAACAGATACTTTATTTGAAGCAGGCAATAATTATGTAGAAAATGCAAGGTAATCAACTCAGAAACTATTTTGACTAATAAAAGATAGCTCAGAAGAGTGACTCGGTAAAAGAAACATCTGTATGGTGAGCAGATCTGTGTGAGCAACTCCCTGAAGTTGTCAGTGTTCTGACCTGTGACTGTGTTACCTTGTATGCAAAACAATTTTGTAGATGTGATGTCCTGATTGGGAAGGTTCTCCTCTTGGGCCAGTGCAACTCAGGGGTCCTTGGAAAAGGGAAGCAGTAGGACTGGTCTGTAATAGGTGTTGGTGGACACACATATATAAGGAGGGGTCCCCAAGCCAGGAAGAAGTGCGGCCTCCGACAGGTGAGAAGAGCAGGAAACCAGCTTCTCACCAAGAGCTTCAGTGAGACCTTGATGTTGGGATTCTTGACATTCATAGTGTCAGATAATAAATCGATGCTGTTTTATACCACCAAGGTTTTGGTTATTTGTTACAGTGGAATAGGAAATCAGTATAATGTATAGAAAATTGCCATCTTATAGTTTTTTATATCCCTAAACTACAGGAATAAATAATAGAACTAAAACAAAATTTAACACAGTAAGGGAAATTATAAAATAGCTAGAAATCCACCTGAAAATAGATCTATATGAGGAGAACTAGAAAACTCTACTGGGTAGAGTGGAAGTAGGTCTGAAATAGACATGGGCTGTGCTTCCTCGGAGTTGTCCAGAGGCCCTGTGCACAAATCGTCTGAATATGTAGATCTTTATCCTTCGAAGCCCTGTTTCTTAAGTGAAAGTTATTGAAGTGATTCTAGAGAAAATAATCCCCCTGAAAGTAACAGGTGTTACTCTCCTCATCCACCCTCACCTAGCAGGCGTGACGCTGCTCCAGCCACAGCCCACAGGCTGGTGCAGTGCCTGAGTAGAGTTGTCTAGATGGAGCAGCCAGGGAACTGCTTCTGTGGACCAAACCCTGAGAGATGGCAAAGACCTCTGGAGAAAGAGCGCTCCCAGCCCCCTGAGCAGAGTGGAACAGCGCTCTAAGAGACAAAGGATCTCCTCCCCAGGGGAAGCAAGGTGGGGAGAACTAGCCATACACTATCTGGCTTTCCATTTCTTCCTGGAGGCTCACTTACTGATCAAGTGAGAGATAGTAAGTAAGTCAGTATACCCAGTTCCCTAATTATTGGTCTGTGGTTTTGGTCCCGCTGAGTGGTCCCTGAAGGTGGCTGGTTCTGGGCCTAAGTTGGGATTTGGATGTCATTCGGAGACTCCAGCCTGGTCCACTCTCAGTGGGGCAGATTTTCATGTGCATTGCATCCACACCTCCCAGAATAGCTGCGACCAGTTAGGAAAACTATTCAGTCCCAGTGCGAACCGGGCCTGGCCAGATCACAGTAAGATGACGCGTATTGAGGTGGGCAGCCCAGGTTGTATCTGCCTTGTGTGGTCAAGTCAGATTCAGTCTCGTGTTTAACAAAGTTGAAGTGGAGTCCAGAACATAGGAGCTTTGGGAACACAAGGCTTCCAGCGTGGTACTTGTGTGTCTGAATTAGTGACGAGTGTGCATCTGGAACTGGATCCTGTGGACCAGCCTCACTTTCTGAGCATCGTCAGTATTTCAGCTGCCTTCCAGCTGTGTCACTGTCATTCTGTGAAGAATTACCATCTATAATACAGTCCAGCAAGTGCAGTAGGAAAGAGCGGAGCTGTAATCCCTGCCTTCTGAGGGTTGAGACAGGAGGCTTGCAAGTCTGAGCCCACACTATGCAATTTAGCGAGAACTTGTCTGAAAATAAAAGTGGAAGACGATTGGCTCGGAGACAGTTAAGGTTTGACCTAATGATGTTGCTAATAACAATCATAAACAATAATCCTGTTAATTAGCAATTCCTTTGCAGACAGCCCCTGCGACTGAAGACCATCCCCTCATTTTCAGATCTGTCTCCTCCCACTCAACACTGTGGCCAGTGGCCATCCTGCAGTGTTTCTCAGCTGCTGGGTCCACTGGAGTCCCTAAATTTTTCAGCTGAATAAACAAAGAGAGAAGTGCAATCTTTCAGCTTCATTTTAGAAGAAAGGACTGGGGTCAACCTGAAAGCAAGCCAGAATTTTCAGCACATGAATGTAGTCTGCCTCCCATACCTGTGGGTTTTGCATCTGCAGATTCAGCCAACTGCAGATTGAAATGTTGAAACAAAAAATTGTCTCTGTATTGAATGTGTGTAGACTTATTTCTTGTTAATCCCTAAACAATTTAATAACTATTTCCAAGCATTTATTTTGTCTTAGGTATTATAAGCAATTTATAGATGTGTTATATATGGGAGAATATGTGTAGGTCTACTGGAAGCACTATGCAATCTTATATAGAAAATTGAATATCTTTTAAATTGCTTTATATTAACATAATAGTTTTGGTTGACATAACTTCATCTGCTCATGCTCGGCTGTGTTATCTGAGGTTAGTTTCCTTATACTGTTATAGAAGTTCATTTTGCCCATTTCTCTTCAGAGCACACCCTGTCTGCCCTGGACCACTCACCCAGGTGTGTGCACATGAAGACCATACATGCACGGACATGTACATGCCGCCCACACACAGATGCACACTTACATGTGCACACATGCTGCACGCACACATGCTAGTGTCTCTCTTCTCCTCTGACTTCTCTCACTCACCACGGCCTAAAGCCCTGGTCTGGCCAGGGCCTCCACACCCAAGGATGTGGAATTTCCAGCTCCTTTCTTAGAAACAACTCTGCCTGCTCCCTAGTCTGGTACCATCAGGCCCTGTCTGCCCCCAGATACGAGAGCCCTGCCCTGCTCCTGACTGGGGTACAGCAGGACAGAGTCTCCTCAGTGTTGGTTCTGTTCTAGTTATGGGACAGTGATGAGCTTGCTGGGGCGTGTCTGTGTTTTACCCCCCTCGCATTTTCCTTAAATTTTACATAATGTGACTTTGTGCTTAAGCAAGTGTAGAATTTACATCATACTGACCAGCCTGGGTTAGGGCTAGTGTTTGGCAGGAGAAGTACAGTTGAGCCTCATCATGTGCAGATTCTTTAGCTGAAGTTCACCGAGTAGGTAGAGTGTACTTGCAGCTCAGGGTCAGCACTTGTGTTCTTGCATCTTGCACCGGGATACTGAAGAACCGCGTTACCAGCTATGGTTGAACAAGGCAACACCGTTTCCTGGTTTCATCCTTCATGTCATGAGACCACATCCTTCCCTTGGCCCATTTAGTATCACGTTGTTGGAACTTTTGTCCTTTTTTGTTGATGATTCCTATGATTCAAAGGCCCCCTGGCACAGTGCGTAAGTGGCGTCCAGTGTGTGTAGTCAGTGGGGTGGGGTGCCCTTTCGTAGAAAATGCATGTGTTACAGGGGCTCCATTCAGACATGAGTGATAGCGCAGTTGTCTGTGAGCTCTATGAGAATGAATCAGCAATGTGTGTAAAATAAGGGGTCTTTCAGCGGAAACGAGTTATATGTTAATTGGTGGGCAAAACCAAAGGCTGCAGGAAGCTGACCCTCTGCTTCCCTCTGCAGCTCTCGTTCACTAACGAGGTGTTCATGGCAGCATTCTAGCGTGCAGTGCAGATGCTGCCTACAACTGGCATTCGTTGTGACACGCAGAGAAGCGAACCTGGAAACCTCGCCACCACAGCAGTTCATGCAGAGCCCCAGGGCCTCCCAGCCCCTGCTGATGTTTGCTCTTTTGTGACCCCCTCTTTGGCAGGTTACTATCTGAATTTTCTGGAGCCAGTAAACAACATCACCATTGTGCAGGGCCAGACGGCAATTTTGCACTGCAAGGTGGCAGGAAACCCTCCCCCCAATGTGCGGTGGCTGAAGAACGATGCCCCGGTTGTGCAGGAGCCCAGGCGAATCATCATCCGGAAGACAGAATATGGCTCTCGACTGAGAATCCAAGACCTGGACACGACGGACACCGGCTACTACCAGTGCGTGGCTTCCAATGGAGTGAAGACCATCACTGCCACCGGGGTCCTCTACGTGCGGCTCGGTGAGTTGGGCGGTTTGCTTGTGAGTTCAGACAGGAGCATCCACAGACAGTAAGCAAGAGATTAGTTTGCTAGTTGAAACTAAACATACAAAGCATAACAGGCAATCAACAGAAGCATTTCTCCTTGCCAGTGAGCTCTCAGCTTGCCCCCTACCCGTTTACTATACTAAAAGAAAATAGACACAGACAGAAGGTCAGTGAATCCAGAGTGGAGAGGAGACCCACACATGGGCCAGGCAAGCTGGGACCTGTGGACTGGAGGTCAGGTGTCTGCTGCGCTGACCCAGGCTGGCTGGCTGGATCCTCTGCCAGGTTCTGCCAGCTGTGTCCCATGCACACCTGGCTCAACTGGGCTGGGAGGGCAGAGTGATGACAGCTTTGAACTTCCGAGCCCTCACTTGTGGTGAAGGACTGCATGGCAGGATGGAAAGTGTCCGTTAGCCCCAGTTGTGGGGAGGGCAGGTGATGAATACCCCCAGCCTGTCATCCAAACCCGCCTTGTGCCATTCCAGTTAATAAAATCATTCAGCTCTGTGTGTAAAGCTTAGACAAGGGAAGGGAGAAAGGTGAACAAGACCTCAAACTGTCTCCCAAAGTATGCATAAACAGAAAGTGGCCCTTGTCCTGCTTTTCTGGTGTCACTGGGACTCCTCACAAGCAGAGTAGAGCCCAAGCCAGCCACAGATGAGCCCCTGGGCTCCCGTCCCAGCTTGACTGAGCTCTTAATAACTTGTCTCTCTGTTTTGTCCTTTCAGGCCCGACGCACAGCCCAAATCATAACTTTCAGTAAGTATCTGCTCTCCTCAGTTCGTTTTCTGATGCCCCGAGGATGTCTGTTGCATAAGAATCCAGGTTTCAAACCCAGCACATTCAATACTTGGCTGCATTCACTAGTAATTAATGAGATGACAATGAGCTTGTTCAGGGTTGGGGAACTTTTACATTTTCCATGTTTTGTGTAAAGAAGAAATGTCATAAAAACAAAAGTGGTTAATTGCTTTCAGTGAGCATGACTTTACAGAGCAACTGAATGAAGTGTAGACATACATAGCGGATCACCCAGGCCAGGGGGTCCTATTAATGAAGACATTTGCCAGCAAGAGGCATCTTTGTTGTGGAATCCCAGCAATTCATTTGTACTTTCTTTTCCTCTCTTTCTCTCTTTCTGTCTTCCTGTCTTTCTTGTGCTGTGGATTTATCTCAAGTCTTCACACATGCTGGCCAAGTGCTCTACCACTGTATTAGTCACTTTCTCATCAATGGTATAAAAGACCTGACACCCACTATTTAAAGAAGGAGAGGTTTATTTGGCTTATGGTTTCAGAGGATTCAGTCTGACACCAAGGCAGAAATGGCAAAGTAAAGGAAAGCTGCTCAACTCACAGCATCCAGGAAGCAGAGAGAGGGTTGGGAGGAGTCAGGGACAAGAATAGACCCTTCCAGCTGGGAGTTTGGCTCAGTGGCTTAAGCGCCTGTCTGGCAGGCGCGAGGCTGTGAGTTCAATCCCCAGTGCCGCAAAAAAAAAAAAAAAAAAAAAAAAAGAATAGACCCTTCCAGGTCATGGCCTCTGGGACCCATTTTTTCCAGCTGAGCGCTATCTCCTAACAGCATACTTGGCTATGAACAATGCCCCCATCATCCAGTCACCTTGTTGCCCCTTATCCACAGCTTTACTTTCCAAAGTTTTAATTACCCTTGATCAAGCCTGAAGATATTAAGTGGGAAATTGCAGAAATAAATAATCATTACATTCTAAGTTGTGAACCATTCTGAATAGCATGATGAGCTCTCAGGCCATCCTGCTCTATCCCGCTTGGGGCATAGAGAGTCCTCTGCTGTATCCATGCTGTGTATGCTACCTACCTGTTAGTCACTTTTTGGCCATCTTGGTTATCAGACTAACTGTGTTGGTACTTTAGTGCTTGTTTTAAACCCTTATTTTACTTAATGATCATCCCAAAGCACAAGAGTAGTGTTCCTGGCAATTAGGATATGCCAAAGAGAAACTAAAGTATCCCTTTTAAGTTGAAATATACAGGTACAGTATTTTGAGGCAGAGATACCATATGTGCATAACCTTTATTTTAGTATATTATCATTATTCCATTTTATTATTAGTTATTTTGTCAATCTCTTACTGTGCCTGATTTGTAAGTTAAACTTTGTCACGGGTATGTACCTAAAGGAGAGAAAATAGCACCCATAACATTTGAGATTGTTTTAGTTACTTTCCTTGTTGCTGAGACAGAATACCCAACATCCACAACTTACAGGAGAGGAGGTTTATTTTGGCCTGTGTTTTAGAAGCTTCCATCCTTGCATGGTTGGCAGGCTCCAGGCAAAAGCAGAGTGTGGTAGATGAAAGCTGTCACTCTATAGCAGCCAAAATTCAGAGTCCAGGGAGGAGTCAGGGACCCCCTTCTTCCAACTGGACCGTGCCTGGTAACAGCAGGTCAGCTCCTGCACCCCACAATCCAGTCATCTTCTGAGCATGTGAGGCTTTGGGCCGGTTTAGCTCTAAACTAAACAGGGATTCTGTGCAGTTCCATGCGTGTGCAGGGCCTTGAACTGTGCCCTGCATGGGTAAGGTCATCCACAGGCTGCTTCCGTGCCGTGACAGGAGACCACATTGTCCCTTTCCTTTTGTAACAACTTCATGACTCGCTAGTTTTCGCCACCCTGAAGGAAGAAGTCGTGCCGTAGTGCCCGCTCTCCTCCTGTCCCCATTACTGGTGAGACTGACAGGTAAGTCTGTGTTCTGGGCACTCACAGCTCCTTTTTCCTTATTAGTTCTTCATGATCTTCGATCCTTTTCTCTATCAAAGTTAGAATTGCTCTGTTACATAAATAAGTTTTCATGTTGTGTCTTCCTGAAGAATTCCTTGACTTCCTTGAAATATTCGAATGGTATTTGTTTGCACATATGTGCACATGTGTGTATGTGTTATTTTTGTGTGATGCAAGGCAGTGAACCCAGGGCCTTGGCACTAAGCTACATTTCTAGTCCTTTTATACTTTTTATCTTGAGACGGCATCTCACAAAGTTGCCCAGCCTGGGCTTGAACTTGTGATCTTCCTGCTTCGGTCTCCCTGTGCTGGGATTGCAGTTGTGTGCCACTGTGGCATGCCCAGCTAGCATTCTTACAGTGTTTGGGTTGGCATTACAATGACTTTATAGGTAAGTCTGGTGGGAATTGAAATCTAAATGGAATTTCCTCTTCATAGCCACTTTTTCACATTTTATGATGTTCTTTTTTTTCCCCAACTAAAAACTTTATTTTATGCAGTATTTCAAATACATGAAAACATGGGAGGAATTTTATATGAACATCCATGGACCTGCCTGCGATGCCCTGACATTTACATTTTACTCTGTTAGCTTTATTGCTTCTCTTTCTACCCCTCCATCTATGCATCAACACGTCTTATTTCTTATTCAGTTCACAGTGTGGTACAGTTATTTTTACACTTATTCTGAAACGCCTCAGCATAGATTCATTTGCAAAGAGTTCAGTATCTGTTTACTCCTCCCCAGCCTTCTACTTTTAAATTTATGTCCAGTGAAATGTGCAGATCGGCCGCCTGCCACCAGTCAGCACAAGGCCATGAGTACGATCTCCAGTACCAAAAAAAAGCAGTGACTCTTCTTGTAGGGGTTTGGAATGGTGACTCCTGGCTTTCTCGGGGTGATAAGAGACTGAAAATAAATGTGCTCTGCTGGTAGCTGCACATTCCTTGAGTCCGTGTATTAGATCAGGTACACCAAGTGTGTTACTAAAAATCACATAAGTTACAGAAATTTGAAACATTGTGAAAATCATGTACACTCATACTGGGTTTGCCCATTTCTGTCTTTTCTAATTTTTCATATTTTGTGCATATGTCCTTAAATACCTATAGTTTTGAAGCTCTGTATCTTTTTGCTTTGAATTCGGTCTTGACTAAATTGCTATATCTGCTTTTTATTTGCGTTTACCAAGAGACTTTTTGTTTTTTACTCCTACCCCAAATTTTTAGAAAAATCTTTTTGTGTTCTGTTTTTTGGAGATCTCTTTTTTGGCTGTGGTTGAGGAAATTTTCCAACCAAAAGATCCTCCACGACTTTATCTAGTCCTCATTTTCAGATCTCTGGGTCAGTGCTCCTGCAGCCCCCACTGCTTGCTCAGGAAGGGAGGTACCGCTGCTGACACAGCATTGTGGAAGACCTGGTCCTGTGTTTCCTTACACCCAAGGGCAAGAGTCCTCTGAAGTCAGACACGTGAGTAGAGCCGTAGGTGGGTGTGTCCCCCAGGAGGAGCCCCTCGCCCTCCACCGCCGGAGGAGTCCAGGTCCCACCAGCAGATGGAGGTTGTCATGTGCCCTGATGTCTGGCAGGTGGTATTATCAGAGCTGAAGAGTTTGCCACAGTCTTATGCCAAATAGTTATTGGCATAGTAATTTATGGTAATTTTATGGTAGATTTCACCAGGTTACTGTAAAGTTGAACATCACTTTGTTTGTTTAGTAACTGTCAAACTGCCTGTTTACCAACCTATCCTTGTGACTTAAGGTTTCATGTTTACAAATTTACTTACTCACTGGGAAGTTTATTTATAATCTCGAAGTGAGCATTTGAGATGTTTTCATGGTCATTCTCAGACCTGCAGAGTGCCAGAGAATTGGAATCATGCAGCACGCACTTTCTCAGTTGCAACTGAAGAAGGCAACACTCGGTTTTAGTCCTCAGACTGTGTATTGGTTTGTCCTGTGTCCCCCCAAGGCCTCATGTAATTTGGACGGGGCTGAGTCTGGCATTTGTGATTGGTCTGTTGTGTAGCACGGGATTGGTGATGTGAGTGCTACACCTGTCCAGGGGCGGACCTGACCTACAGGGTAAGGGCAGAAAGGAGGCTCATCTTCCTCTCTTGCCCACGCTCTCTCCCTGGTTGGCACGTCTTGCTGCTTGTGTCAGCCGTGAATGGCAGCCCTGCCATGCCATGCTGCTGTGGAGCCAACTAAGTATGGATGGAAACTCCTGAGAACTGTAAGAATAAACCTTTCCTTCCCTAATTTTAGGCGTCAGGTATTCTGAGTGAAAAGTAACTAAGACAGACTGTAAACTGTTGTCCTTTCCGTGGTCTGTGTAGTGTCACATTTTTCATTTTTGCATGCTTCTTCTTGGTCATTTCCTGGTTGTCAGCGGCTCCCCATGCAGTGTGGAAGAGCTGCCGAGCCCTCTGGAGCACGGCGAGCTGCAATGTGCCTGAGAAGAGCGTGTGTTGGGTGAGCTCCGCTCAGGCCTGAGTTACCGTGTTGTTGGCAGCAGACGCAGGGCTGCTCAGTCAACAGCGTTTGCTGGATGCAGTGTCTTTAAACAGAAGCATGCAGAAAACAAAGTTAGGTATTGACAGTGTGACTGCAGCTGTGCCGAAAACGAACTCTGTATTTCATCCTGGAGCAATGGCTCGGTTTTCACTAATTCAGTCTTGGTGGTGACTTTATGGAAAATCAGTGCCATAACTAACCAAAAATAGACTGCACTTAGTCTATTTGCTCCTAGGACATTTGTCTCTGTGTTATTCTTCTGCAAGAATTTTAGAGTATTTTCTAGACATAATTTTTTATATAGTGTTTGCTCTATCTAGAATTGATTTTTATCCTAGTCTAAACTCAAATTCTGCTGTAATGTTTTTCTGTATACTTTGCCTAGCGCATTGGCATCTCTGAACAAATTACCTCATCTATAACCATTAAAATTTAATACCACCTCTGCCATACATGAAATTCCTATGCATAGGGGTCTGCCTGTTCTCTATTAATTAAATGGGTTCTATATTTAATTCCAACAGCTTCTGGTCCTGGACTAACACTCTTAACAGTGTAGCTTTGTAGTGTATGATTGCTGTAAGCAGGAGAGGGTCTCCTTACTGCTGTGGGCGAACCTGTGCCCCCTAATTCAGATACTGAAGCCCTAACCCAGCGTGTTTATTTTATCAGAAATAGGGAAGTAAGTAAGATTAAATGTGGTTGGAAAGACCATAGTCCTATCTGATAGAACTGGTGTCTCTGTAAAGGAAGAAGAGACTTCAGAAATATCTCACACACCATGTGAGAACTCTGAGAGAAGGCAACCATTGTTAAGGCAAGCAGAGAGCCCCTGTCTGGTTGGCATCTCAATCTTGGCATCCACGAGTGTGAAAAAAATGTGTTTCTGTTGTGTAAGTCTCACAAGTCTGTAGTATTTGTTATGGTAGCATGAGCTAATACTTATTATAAATTTTTCTAAATTATCTTTACTGTCACCTTTCACTCCTCCCTTGTGGATTTTATAGTTTCATTTTTATTGGGATTGTATAGAAGTTCACTGATTATGACAGAATCGATTCTGTTTTTAGTCTTGGTTTCATGTTTCTTTTTCTCTTTGGCGCTGGGGTTGATCATGTTTCTTTAATTCTTCTGTGCCCCATTCACTAAAGTTTCATGATTTTTTTCTGTCAAGATCTGTTATATTTTGTCTTACACACTTTTGCAGATGGATCACTGATTCTGCTAGTGATAATATTATCATTCCTTTCAAAATTTTATTTTTAAGTTTTATGTTGATGGTAGTTTAGGAAGGCACAGAATTTCAGGTACTAATCTTATACCCAAAAACTTTGTTGAACTTTTTTGAATTTCATTTTTCTGTACCATCTTATACATTTTTTTTCTATTGAGGGTAACATCCACAGAAAGTAAGAATACAGCTTACTTTGTCTAAGCCCTAAGTTTTATTTCCTTTTCTTGTCTTATGACACTGCCTGTAACTCCCAAAACCATGCTAAAGCCTATATTTTTCTCTTCTTCTGTTGATAGTTTATGCATTGATTGTCACATCATGAGAAACATTTAAAGCTGACTATATACTTCTTTCACACATAATATTCTGTTACATAATTATTTTAACTTTCAGAAACTGAGAAAATACCTGACATAAATAATTGAAAGGAGGAAAGGTTTTTCTGGCTTATGATTTCAGAGGTATCAGTCCATGGTCAGCTGACACCATTTCTTTTAGGCCTGTGGAGAGGCAGAAACTCCATGGCAAGAGGGGGTGGCAGAGGAATGCTGAGCCATCTGTGAAGACTAGGAATCAAGAGGAAAGAACCCACGAGGAAGGAATGAGCCCAGGTCACACTTCCATGATATTTGTCCTTAAACTAGGCCCCTTCTTTTGTTTCCATCACCTCCCAATACTGCCATCAAATTCTGATCTCATCAGTGGACTTAATTCACTGATGAAGTTAAAGCCCTCATGATGCAGTCACACCTCGGAACATCACTGCATTAGGGATCAAACCCTCACTCAATTTATGAGTCTTCAGGGGACACTGGATACTTAAAGTATGGCAGTGATGGAATTCCTATCAACTGAGTAGCTGCTTTAACAGTTTTAGGCTGAGACCCACTCATTAAGGCAAAATTGTTCTTCCAATGCACTGCTGGATTCAACTACTAACTTTGTGCTGGCAGATTACCTTTTTAAAGGTAATTTGTTTTTTCTTTTAACTGGCAAATAAGAACTATCTGTTAACTAAACAGTAGCTCAGTGGCTAGAGTGTGTGCTTAGCATGTACACAAGGCCTCGGGTTCAATCTCCAGCACCAAAGAAACAAAGCAATAATAAAACAGAATGTATATATATGTGTCTATATATATATACATATATATACATATATATATATATATATATATATGGGAATAGCTAAGTCAAATTAATTAGCGTTATTTCACCGTTACTTTTTTTGTGGTGAGGACACTTAAGATCTGGTCTCTTAGCTGTATTCAGTACGTTGTTACTAACCCAGTCACCATGTAGTACAGTAGGTCATTTGACCTTATTCCTCCTGCCTAACTGAAATCCACGTGCTGTGACCCCCCATCTCCTGCCCACTTGCTCCCCGCCTCTGATGCCTGCCCTTGTGTCTCTGTCCGATGACTTTCACACAAGGGCAGGCTTTGAGCAGAAGCCCGTAGTGTGAGGCCCCAGCCGCTCGGGGTCCCCTTTCTGCGACGTGACTTCTCTTGCTCCCATCGATTGTATTTCATGACACGCTTATGATATCTGAAAGCCGATGGAAGCAAAGACACAAGAGGGGAACGGCGGGCTGCTGACGGTGAACTGCCGTGAGGGCTGTCCTGAGACATCCAGCCTGAGCCACCCTGTGACTCTATCTGGGGCCCATCGCGTTGCTCAGCGGTGCACACAGCCCTGTTCTGTCCTCAGCAGCAGGCGGCGTGTAGGTGCGTGGAAACATAGCCTTGGCAGTGGCTACAATGGCCTTCCTGCCCCTGCCTGGGCAGGGCCACACACTCAGGTGCTGGCGTCCCCTGACATTGGCGCCGCTTGGTGTCCGGGAGCTGTGGCAGCCACACATCCCCAGGGAGGGGTCCCCACAGATGCAGGCCCCAGACTGTTATTCTTCCCCTGCAGGCAGCAGTCCAGGCATTTGTGCCAGGCTGTGGGCTCACATTTCGTGTGCGGGGTTTGTTTGTTTCTGCTCCTTGGGATTACAGATGGCTCCGTCTCACTGGTGAGGCCCAACCCTGAGTGCAGCACTCTGGACAGGGCGGGTGCCCGGGGCCTCAGCCTGGGAGCCCTGCTCACCTGTGGCTCGCAGTGTGTGTATGTGTGCCATGCTGCATCAGGAAAACGTGTTCTTCCTTAACAACTGAATGTTAATTCTTGCCCTGTGCACAGTCACCTTTCTTAGCCTCGTGTCGGGAGCCCTCGTATTTTCTGACTCAGCACTGGGCAGTTCCAAGACTCCCGCCATTCGTCCCTGCTCTTGACAAACCTGCAGTCTCTGTGTCCAGATCTGCCTTGTCACCCTGCGTGTGACTTGTGGTGACCATGGGAGGCACGGCACTGCCGTAAGCCGGGGAAAGGGACCTGGTGTTGTCTATGTTCTCCTCCCACTGAAGGAGTCACCCTAAATCAGTTCAAACTTTATCCTAATGACAGGAAAATAACACCAGAAAAAACCCAGTGAAACTGCCGCCTGACCAGCCAGTAATTAAAAACGACTTCAGGGAAAGTCACACTTCTTTGCTGTCTACCAAGCACACTTGGGCAAAAGGCCGATTCAGTCTTTCATTCATGGTAAAGCCAGGACACAGCCAGCACTGTCAGCTCTAACTCAATCCAGGACATCCTGAAGGAAGAGCGAAGCCAAGCTCTTTTTTTCTCAGTGCCAACTTGTTATGACAGGTTCTGTTTTCAGAGCTCTCTTTAAAGCCCATGGTAAATAAAAGACACCCTTAATATCTCAGTGTTTATTTTCTAAGACGGAGGCGATCGTCTCACAAAACAGTAGTTTCAGCTTCAAGATACACACTGCCGTTCGTGTTCCAGTGTTTTAAATTGCCCCCTTAGTATCCATCAGGTTTTCCATTCTCCTAGAAAACGTGGGTTTGGGGGTGCCGTCCTGCAGATGTCCCCTGGGGCAGAGTGACACCCGGGGTTTGTGTACTCTTCAGTTTCTTCACTAATTGTTTCTGTTTAGTTCCGTTGACTTCTCAGGGGTAGAAAACTACATTTTCCAGTGTGGTCATGGATCTCTGCCCTGCACTGCGGCGTGGAGGGCACCACTGTCTGTCTGCGAAGGCTGGCGGGTCCGTAGCCACAGCGCACTGGATCACTGTCGGATCCCCTTGGGCTCACGCAGTTTCAGCTTTGTAATTTGCTCTTTGCCCTCTTGTTGTTTGTCTCCCACTTTGTGGAAGGCTTCGCACCTTCTGCTTTGCTCAAGAGGCCAGCCTGCTTATAATGGCTGAACTCCCTCAAGAGAAGAACAATTATGAAAATTATCTTGCTACTTTTTAACAACAAAAAAACTGCTCCATGGGAAAAACACAACTTCCTATACAAAATGTAACTACATCCTAATGTTGACACTGATTAGTTTTCTGTTTTCAAAAAGCCTTTGTTTCCCTTAAATCCCATTCATTATTTCTCTCCACGGATTGATCCTGCCTGTGCTCCTGACTTTGGGTTTCAGTGCTCGTGCTGGGGGGCAGGGAGGAGTGCTTTGTGTCGCAGCCCGTGGGTTCCTTCCTGCCCCCACCCCAGCCTCCTGCCCGCCCTTGCTGCATCAGCTCGCCCTCTGTTACAGTTGTCCTCCTGAACCTGGTTCCTGATGCAGAAGCTGCTGATGAGGGAGTTGGGAGGGTGGGGTTTTCAAGCTGAATTTCAATAAGGCTGATTTTCTACCCACTGGTAAACAGGTCCCCTTCACTTAATCTATGTTCAGAATTTGTACATGCCAGATTTTGTCTCAGCCCTTTTTGCTGTCTCCAAGTGACCCATTTTATAAGACTTTTTTCCCAGTTCTGTTATTCTTCAGCACTCCCAAACTATGCCAGCTAAAGGTGAAACCAAGTTGTGTTTGGAAGTAGAAAGTAATTCCCACGTGTGTTCTTAAAATGGACACACCTGAGAGGCTGTCTTTGCACTAGTCCTGTTCAGTGTTAGACACATTCTCCGAAATCCAGGCTGGATGCCCGTGGGAAGAGTGCACCAGGGCCCAGGCATGAGAGCGAGCCCTTCTCAGCTGCCCTGGCCAGCTGTCCGCACCCGCTGCTGTGTCCACCCCTGGCTCCTGACAGTGCCCGGGGAGCAGAGCAGCCTGCAGCCAGACGTAGCTGTCTCCTCCTGGGTTCTGGCAGGGAAAAGGAGAAAGCGCCCTCTGTGGGATCGCCCGCGTGAGCAGAGTTTTGCACTCGGCCACAGCGTGTGTGTTGATCCAGCCACATCTCCGCGACTTTTCTGGCGGAGTGACCCCGCCATGCGTGCTGGGGTACAGGCGCATCATCCATGCTGGTGCTTTCAGCCCAGAGAGGGTGAAGGGGGTGCTGATGAGACTCACACTGTGCTTGCCTGTGTTAAACTCCATTTAAGGACAACACAGAAACAATGGCTAGTGGGCCTGACAGGAGGGCTTCCCTCTCACAGACACCAGAAGTCTCCTTAATTAGGTTATTGATGGCTGCAGGTTCTTTTATTTGAAAAAAGACCTTTCTTCAGGGACTTGAGAAGACAGCAGAGGGGGGAAGCACAAGAGAGAGACTCACAGTGGGATCCTTTGTCTGTTGCAAGTGACCAGCGTTTGTGACAGCTTTGATGGGAGATTAAGTCCATTTGGGTAAATTGCCCACCACCCGTATGTTCCTGGGGACAGTCTCCATCTGCAGAGTGTTCTCACCTGCGGGATGGGCTCCAGACTCGATGGAAAGCAAGTTTCTGAATCACGGGCCTGAGAGACCCAGCAGAGGCCGTGCCGGAAGCCAGCGCCTCCGCTTGGCCCGGCAAGTGGCAGTGCTGACTGCTGGCTCCATCTCCTTTGAGGGCCTTGAGGGCCACTGTGCAGCGCAGCTGGGACTTGTAGAGTGGGCACTGGATGAAGCCAGACTGGCAGGCTCCATAGAGAGATATTTTAGTACAGCTTTAGTCGGAGACTTGGGGAGGGTCAGGTCCCTTTCATGTCAGCTCAGGCTGTCCCCTCAGGACCAGGAAGGCTGGACTGCAGGACAAGAGTGGCCTGCTGTCACGATCCCCTCCCAGACCTCCACCGTGTGTCCCGCCTCCTCTCTGCTCCGCTCAGAAACCCGGTTACATCTCCACGTGTCATAAATGTGCATCTCAGCTTGCAAGTCCATGAGGGCCAGAGTTTCTGGAATTTCTCTGTTGCCTTTGAATGTGGCGGAAGATGCATTGTGTGTTGCTGTCCTCCGTTTTGAAGATTTATCTCCTATGCTGGTGTAATGATAGAATGCACCGTATGGATTACCATCATCTTCACAAAGCCTTGTTTGTGGGTGCAGGAGGTTTGCAGAGATGCAGTGTAATGTCTGTGGTGTAGACTCAGGGGTAAGGAGAAACGTTCTGTGTTCAGCATTGTGTGTGCTATGTGCACATGCATAACACCCGTCTGTCTGTATGTAGGTGGCAGGCATGTTGACAATTCATCTTCACCTGTTAGGAGTCCTTCTGTGCCTTAAAGCTACATTTTTTTAAAAATTTTTTTCAACAGACTCTTTTTAGAACAGTTTTAGGTTCATAGAAAAACTAAATAGAAATTTTCAGAGTTCGCTGTAGTTTCCTTTTAGTCCCCTATTAAACTATAATTGACGAGCCAATTATAGTCAAGATTATCGTGAACTACGTTTGGATTCACTCTTGTTGGTGTACCCATGGGATCTGACCAACGTGCACTGAACATGTCCACCACTCTGATATTGTTCACAGTAGTTTCCCTGCCCTAAAACTCTTGTGTACTCCTCTTACTTATCCTTCCCCTGTGTCACTGGCAATGTTATTGACCTTTTCACTATCTCCATAATTTGCCTTTTCCGTAGTGCTACCCGGTTGGAATCATAGAGCACTCAAGCCTTTCCAGATGGGAACATGCATTGAGATTTCCTCCTTGTCTTTTTGTGACTTGATGCCTCATTTCTTGTCAGTACTGAATCTAGTCCATCGTCTGGATGTATCGCTCTTTGTTTATTCGTTTGCCTACTGAAATGCATCTTGGGTCCCTCCAAGTTCTGGCAATGGAAATGAAGCTGCTGTAAACCTCTGTGCAGGTTTCTGTGAGTTTGCAGCACATTTGGATAAATACCAAGTAACAAAATGGTTAAGTTACAAAATGCTGGATAAAAAAATTAATCATGAAGACATGGCACTTCCAAGCAGACTTACAGACTCTGTGTTTTTTCCAGGGATGACTACCAGGAAGATGGATTCTGCCAGCCTTACCGGGGAATCGCCTGTGCGCGCTTCATTGGGAACCGGACCATTTACGTGGACTCTCTCCAGATGCAAGGGGAGATTGAGAACCGAATTACAGGTGTGGCCATGACCCTTTTCATGAGACCACAGCACATGTGCAGGCTCCTGTCTGCACAGACAGTCCCTCTTTGTGTGGTTCATCAGTCAGTGCCACAGACAGCAAAGCTCTCGTCCATCTTGCTTGCAGTAGGAAGTCAAAGAAGTTGTCAGAAGCACTTGCCATTGCTAATGTGATTTGCCCTAAAATATTTCTAATTTATGTGTTGCAATGAGTATAGTAACCCATTTTCTGTTACTATAACAAAATACCTGGGGCTAGGTATTATCAAGAACAGAAGTTCCCTAAAGCCACAGTTTTAGAAGCTGAAAGTCCAAACAGTATGGTACTGTTCTGGTGAAGCCCCCCTCGCCCTACCACATCATGGTGGGCAGCATCATGGTGGAGCACATATGAGAAAGAGAGGTCACTTGGCAGGACAGGGGGCCAGAGGGGCTTAAGAGGGCCCCAGCTTGTCTTCTGTAACAACCTTCTTGCAAGAGCTAACCATATCCCATGACAGCAAGACCTAACGGCCTCCCACTAGGCCACACCACCTCTTAACATCACCACACTCAGAGCTGGGCCCCAGCTCAGGAGTGCTCCGACCACAGTCCCTTCCCAGCCATGAGAATTGCCAGGTGCCGGCTGCTCAGAACACTCCTGTGCTCTGACTTTGGCCAGACTGTGGGGCCCCACTGCATCCCTCGGGGCCCTGTCCTGGCGTGGCCACTGTCGCTCTGCTTGACTTCTTTGTCCTGCATTTCCTGATTCTTGGACTCTTCGCAGCTGCATTTGGTCCAAAGGGACTCAGATGTGATTTCAGTCATTGGCCTTGGGGATGTGGTGGGAAATGCAGATCGTCAGGCCTCGGTTTCCAGGGATCAGAGCCAGAGCTTTGGGTCCCGGCTCGGGGTCTGTGAAACGTGGCAGGTGCTCGTCCCAGTCACGGTAGGCCTTAATTCCTCACATTGGCTCAGCAAACCAACTCGTTCACATTCGTGGGGTTTTCCTTGGTGGAAAGCCCCTGGGAAGTGAAAAAGTGAGTCAGATTAGAATCCTACAGAGTCCTTACCCTCTTTCTCCTGTTCCCACCCTCTCCACAAACACATACAACTTCCCAGACCCCATAAGGAACCAGAAAAACCTTGCAAAGCTGGCAGGTGCCCCGGCACCTGTTCAGCCAGGTTCTCCCATGCTGGCTCTTGGCCCCGGCTCTGCATGGCATCGTGGTTATCTTCATGCCAAGGCTCCCTGCGGAGGTGGCCAGGGCAGAGGGGCTGCGGAGCACTGCCCCACCCTGGCAAGGGTGGCGTGAGGGTCCTTCGTGTCATTGGCGTGACCCTCTGAGCTCAGCTCACTCTTGTGCTGGGGCACTGAAGGGCCCGCCCAGCCTGTGCTGACAGAGTGCTCCCTGGGGACAGGGCCTGGGTCTGGAGGGTAGTAGGGGACAGCAGCAGGCCATCCCGGTCCACCAGGACCCTGTTATGAAAATGTTACTTTCACCAGAAAAAAAAATGTATGTATGTATGTGTGTGTGTGTATATATATATATATACATATAATGTGTGTATAGATACATAATGTAAATATAAAATACATAATATGTATGTAAAAGAAATTTTATATATATGATATATACATTGCAATGAGTAGAATTTCACAAACCTTTTAGACCCCAATATTGCAGTAAAAAGTTCAAAAAGTATACCTCATGTCATGACTTGATGTAGGTTGAACATTAAGCACCCCTAGTCTGAAAAATTTGAAATCCAAAATGCTGCAAAATCTGAAACTTTAGAAGTACTGTCCTGACACCGTAAGTGGAACCTTATGATTTGTTGTACACAAACTTTGTTTCAAGCACAAAAGTTTTGAAAATACTTTATAAAATTATTTCAGGCTGTATGTATGAGGTGTGTAAGACATTAATGAATTTTGTTTTATACATGGTCCCCTCCCCATCACACTTCATTGTATATGTGCAACTATTCCAGAATCTGCAAACATCCCCAAAATGGAATGCATCTGATCCTAGGCAGTTCAGATAAAGGGACTCAGCCTCTGTACACCGATTTGTGTTTCCAGAGCCAAAATGGGTCATGGAGGGTAATGTCCACCCAAAAGCGTCACACCTGTATTTTTCTCTTCAGTTCTCCTTCATTGAAGAAAAAGTTAGAGCCCCTACTTCAAACCATGCACTCCCACATGCTTGAGTCTGTTCTCAGCATCCTTTGAAATGCCAGCCATCCTGCGAATTGACAACCGCTGATCCCAGCCATGAGCTTGGCCCTCGGTTATTTCTTCAGCAGTGTTTAAAAGGTCAAACAACAGAGATATCCAAGCAACCCAATTTTATAACAGTTTTCAAAGAAAATGTTAGCATGAGGGTTCTATAAATCTGAAACTTATTTATTATTTACTTCTTTATGTGGTGCTGGGGCTGGGACCCAGGATCTTGGTCACGATAGGCAAGTACCTGGCCGAGTTACTCAGCCAGAAACCCCCTCCGCCCCTTAAAATATATGCTCTAGACTGACTTGAGTTCTGGTCCTCAGATAAGACTGAAAGCTGCTTTGGTGTGGCAGTGTCCTGTGGAGAATGTCACATGGCATTCAGGGTATGGTGAAGACAAGGACTTGGGTTGTAGGATGTAGGTGGTCAGAACCCTCTTTTCAGAGTGATCCATTTGGAGGAGGTGGAGGACACCCATGAAGACATGGCATCTTCTCAGTTGATCACCTCATGAGAAAGGCCAGTGTATCTGTCAGCGCACACTAGAGAAGTGAATTTAAGGCAAGACATTCAAATATGTAAGAATTTACAGATGGGCTCACAGTGGCCATCCAGAGTCGGGGTGGAAGAGTGTGAAAGGGTTGCATGCTAGAGATCAGAAGGACCCAGTCAAAGGCCTGGGGCTTGGTGTGGTGTCCCCTGTGAGTCCACATCAGGAGGCCGAAGGGTCTGTGCTGGAAGCCAGGAGATGACCTCCAAACTGAAGGCAACAACTGAGCCCCTCCAAAGACAAAAACAAGCCTTCCTTCTGCGTTTCCCTTTTATACCACTCTGGCAACAAGCCTCCTTCAAGTGGGTCGTCTGCTCCCAGAAGTATGCTGACCCAGTTCAGATGAGCTTTTCTGACTCAAGTTGGTACAGTCAATCAACTGTCACAACTGAGTTCGTCTTTGTTAGCATTATGCTTCCTGAAGTCAAGGCCAGCATTTCTGACAGACCTCCCTTAATTGCCAGAGGTTCAGATCTCAATTCTTCCACCCAATCCCACATATCCCGTGCCTTAGCCTCCTACCCTCAGTGTCAGGACTTGCTGCAGAGAACCTGAGGACCTGAAGAGGATGTGAACAGAGCACTTCAGGGTGGTGCCTGGAAAGGGCAGGCTGAGCAGCACTCAGGCCATCGACACACCCAGCCAGCTGGTTCCCACACGCTTGTTCTGGCCCATTCCACAGGCGCTGTTGGAAGTGTGATTCCCCAGCATGTGGCCTCCACAAATCACTTTCCAGATAAAGGAACGGGCCCAGAAGGGACTGAGTGACCAGCTCTTATGATGAGTAGTGCCTTAGTGGGTCTCAGCAGGACCACCTGCTGGCTGCACCTGGCCCAGGGCGCTCAGGTTGTGGGGGGAGCTGGGCAGCCCCAGGACCTCTCTTCAGCAGGTCGTGGAAGGCAGCAGCAGGGTGGTGGTCTTGGCGTGCAGTGGCTTCTTCAGCCAGCACCTTTGCTCACTGGCATGTGTGCCCAGCCCTGCCACAGGGCCCCCATTGCCGGGAGTGTCCCCAGCACACTACATTCCGACACCTGTGCTCAAATGCCTCCTGCCCTGCAACTTCCTTGCTCCCTTGTCACAGAACTCATCCTGCCCTCTGCTTTGTTACACCACCCTCCCGCTGCTTCTCAGAGCAGGGTCCCTTCCCCTGCCCGCCTTCCTTGTGCTCAAGGGGCTCCCTGCAGGCCCCACAGTGTCCCAGGCACTGGAAGCCACCTGGCTCAGGGTCTGCATTGCTGTGCCCACAGAATGCTACTCATTATGGGTCCCTGGGCGGTGTTTTTTGGGTCTGAAGCCGGCACCTTCTCACAGGAGGCAGGGTCTGCTCAGGCGGGGGGGTCCTCGGCCTGCTTTCCTTCCTTCCTGTTCTTAAGGGAACCCCAGGGACCAGAGGGGTCTGCTGCTGATCAGAGCAGATGATGGGTGCCCTGGGTTGTATGTGGGGATGGGGGCACCTGGCAGGGTGTCCAGGGCGGAGCGGAGGGAGTTAGAAGTATGGGGCAGTATTCAGGGCTCAGGGTAGGGGAACGTTTGAGGGCTGGGTGTGCTGGGTTGGGGTATGGTGGCATTAGGGTTGGGGGGCCTCGGTGGGGACCGTGGTTAGTGCTGAGCTGCGTGCAGGCCTGGGGGTGGGGGTCGGCAGCAGGGTTTCTGAACGGGGCAATGTCTCCAGCTTGGGCATGCAAGTTGGTTTAGAGGCCCAAAGCAGGAAGGTGGAGCAGGAATCAGGTTTTCACTGTGGGGGCACCGGCTGATCAGGAATGCAGAGGAGGCTGCTAGGGGCAAGGCTGGGTCAGGGCCGGCCCTCGGCTCAGGGACGTCTGCTTTCCTCCGCAGCGGCCTTCACCATGATCGGCACCTCCACGCACCTGTCAGACCAGTGCTCCCAGTTCGCCATCCCATCCTTCTGCCACTTCGTGTTCCCTCTGTGCGACTCCCGCTCCCGGGCACCCAAGCCGCGGGAGCTGTGCCGTGACGAGTGCGAGGTGCTGGAGACCGACCTGTGCCGCCAGGAGTACACGATCGCGCGCTCCAACCCGCTCATCCTCATGCGGCTGCAGCTGCCCAAGTGCGAGGCGCTGCCCATGCCCGAGAGCCCGGACGCTGCCAACTGCATGCGCATCGGCATCCCGGTGGAGAGGCTGGGCCGCTGTGAGTGCTGCGGGCGGGGGACTACGGGAGGCGGTGCGGCTCTCCTGGGGCAGCCTGGGGTGGAGGAAGGGAGCCCTTGGGTCCCTTTGCATCCTCCATCCGGGGACCCAGAGCCTGGGATTGGCATCTTCAAAATGGGAATAATCTTAAGTCCCTGCTGCGAAGGCTGGGGTGCAGGAGGGGTTGAGTGAGTACCCCGGCTTGCCTGATGGGCCACAAGCACCCGTGCCTCTGGGGACGTGCAGACTCCCAGCCTGCGTCCCAGACCTCTATCTCTGGGAGCCCCATAGATCCTTAGCCTGGTAGTTTTGGTTCTCAGATGCCATGCAGGTGGGGAATCAGGACCTATAGCCACCCACACCAGCAGAGACCTACGAGGTCTCCACCCTTGGACACCAAACCGTTGGTTCTGAGCTGAGAGCTGGGCATGGCCGTTTCATGGTCTCCAAAGATAGGAATGTGCATACTATCCTGCTCTGGCAGCATGAGCCGAGGCCAGTCACGGTGGAAGTCACAAGACAGCTCTGCTGGCATCTTTGATGCAAACTGCGGATCACCCCCTAGAGAACTGAGACCCAGGCTGATGCCACCTTCTTCCCAGGCTCTGGCTGTATCTCACTTTGGCAGCAGATCTGGGGCTTCCTGCTTGGGCAGGGCTCCTTGCCAGGGCAGCCTGGCCTAACTTCTGGCTAGAGGGCTGACACCGTGACCCTGAGAAAGTCACTTAAACTCCCATTTTCTCATATTCCATGTGGATAACAACAGCACTGACCTTGTGGAGTTGGAATGAAGATTAAGTGAGTTAATAATTAAACAAGGCTTGGAGCTGCTCACAGGGTAAACACTGTAATTGTCCAACACATGCACATCCTCTGCCCTAGGCTCCCCTGGGGCAGTGGGGTGATGGCTGAGCCGGCCTCCCTGCTGGGAGTGAAGGTGGGCTCCAACCTGTGGGGCTGAGCCTAGGACAGCCCTTGCTGCTTGTGAGTTCGGTTTTGCTTCCAGAGCCAGTGAGTGCAGGGGCAGTGGTACCACATCCTGTCCTGGCTTGTGCAGGGTCTGCTGGGTGCTGTGCATGTTCCAGGGCCAAGGGTGACTTCACACAGGTTCCTTCCCTGACTGGGCCCTCCGTTGCATTTGTGGGCTTAGAACTTGAAGTCATTACGTTTAATACTGCTTTTCTTGAACGCTATGCAGAACCCTTTGGTTCTTTGGAAGTCCAGTCTTGGGAACATGTAGGCAAAGTTCTCCACTGCAGTAGTCAAGGGAGGTGAGCTCTTAACCCCGCGTGGGCCCTATCACCTGTGTTCTGGCCTCCTAACGTGCCTGCTTCTCCAGACCACCAGTGCTACAATGGCTCGGGCTCGGATTACAGAGGCACGGCCAGCACCACTAGGTCGGGGCATCAATGCCAGCCGTGGGCCCTGCAGCACCCCCACGGCCACCAGCTGTCCAGCGTGGACTTCCCCGAGCTTGGAGGCGGCCACGCATACTGCCGAAACCCCGGAGGCCAGATGGAAGGTCCCTGGTGCTTTACGCAGAATAAAAACGTACGCATGGAACTGTGTGACGTACCCTCCTGTAGTATGTATTCTCTCTTTTTTTTTTCATGTTGACTATTGAGTTGGCCTTTGATAAGAGCGTTCTGTCTGGGTTCAGGATGCTGGGAACTGTAGGGCCCCTGTTTTAACTCTGCGATTGCTCGTTTTAAATAAAACTGTTGCTGGTTATGAAAGTAACATCAGATCATTCTAAATGTCCTAAAATACAGAAAGATCTAAAGAATGTTGTGCAAGTTCACCATCCAGTGATGAGCACTGTCTGCACCGTGGCCCAGGGATATCCCGTCTGGCGTCTTTGTTCCTCCATGGACATTATGGCGTGGTGCCTCCTAACATTCATAGAGCTCTCCCCTCGCCCCCGCAGCGTCTGAGCTTTTCACTGCTCCTCAGCTTTTATCTGAAGATTTGGTAGAGTGAGGAGAAAATAGGAGTCGCATCTCATAACATTCCCTGAGGGTATCTGTTATGTCATGGACTAGAAAAGAGTGTAGTTGGGGTTGAACACCTGAGCAGTCGTCTGAGTTCAGTCGCATCTGTGTCACCAGCTCCTCTCAGTGGGTAATGGAGACTCAGCTGGGACTAAGGGGCCAGTGATAAGAGACATCAGTAGTAGAGGGAAACCAGGCCCCTGTGACCCTGGGTACCTCCTCCTGACAGAGTGGGACCCATGTGCACCCAGCCCAGCTGGCAGCCAGCACATGAGTATTTGTCCATCAACCCTCTTGGAGTATAATTTGGCGGCTTCAAATTTGACATTGCCTTTATACACACACACACCTTTAAGAATGTTGGGAGTTAAACTGTTATCTAGTTCCACTAGAGCACAACAGCCCTCTGAAAGTATTTCCTAGCCGGGCCAGGTGGTGCATGGTTGTAATCCCAGCACTTGGGAGGCTGAGGCAGAAAGATCACCAGGAGTTCAAGACCAGCCTGTACTACGTAGCGAGACCCTGTCTGTAAACAAATAAGTAAAATTATTTCCTACCAGGAAGGAGGTCCATGGTGCCCTGCTAGGAAAAAAAGCAGGTTGTAGGGCAAGAGCTATGTTGGTGTCATTTTTTTATTGTTGCATTTGCTTCGATAAAAGAAAACAAAATGAGTGTCAGTATGTGTGTGTAACTGCACACGTGCATTTTTCATGGCAAAGTTTTGGAAAGATGTACACCAGACTTTTAACAGCAACTTCCCCAGATTCATGGAAGAGTTAAAATATAATTTAATGAGCAGCCGGTAGTGTTACAATTAAAAATAAATCAAAGCAGAAAAATATGTAGGTTTTCGGCCTGGTAATTCCTGGAATTTTATGTTGCAGGTATACTTGCACATATAAGGCAGAAAGGCGAGGATGTTTCTTGCTGAATCGCTTGTGAGAGCTGAATACAAAACAAACTGCTTGTTAACAGGAGGTTGACTGGGATAGAATGTCCATCCCAGGGAATAGTGTGCCCTGTACACACATCCACAGATCTGTCTGACTGTGAAGTGTCCAAAACATTTCATTCTGCCCCCAAACTAGAAACTAGAAATATATAACAGGTCTTTTTAGATTGAAGGCTTGTTTAAATTTCTGTTGTAAAACATTCTACGAAACTATTGTTTCTGTATTTCAAGATACTTAAATGTCAGTTATTTCGTGTGGTTTAGCTTAATGCACATATGAAAAATTGAGCAACAATCTATTCACAATGTGATAGCCTTGGATGAAAAGGGTCATTAGGAATGTTCACTGTCGAAACCCCACATTTCTATAGTACTAAATCTTTTCCAAATAAGTATGTGTTGATAATTTTAAGAAATGATAATAAAGCAAAGGTCCCTGTAATTGTGTGGATAGCACTCAAGTTCTGGCCTTGGCGAGAGAAATGCAGGTGCCCTCTGCAACCCTAAAACTGAGGAATGACCCAGAGAGTGGTCTCTATCTCCCTAAGGCTTCTGGGACCTCTGCTTCTTGGACCTTCTCCAGGGGTACTACTGAGCTGGGATAGGAGACTTTTGTCTGTGGTTTCATTTCGTCTCGTTTGGAAGGCAGGGCTGGCCCTAAAGGGCTCATTCTTAGATGGAAGCCACTCCTGGAGATCACACTGGCCAGAAATGACTTGCATGCTTCCCAATGGGAGCTCAGTCACAGAGTCCTGCAAGTCTGGTGTGATTATTTACAGGGTCGAGGGGAAAACAGGAGACCCCCAAAGAGCCCAGCTTCCACCATGTACAGGAGCAGGGCTGGCCTCGAGTCGCTGCCTGCTTTTTACACAGAGCTTGGGAGGTTCAGGGCCGGCGGAGGGAGGCACCCGGAGAGGCGTGACTGAGTGGCCCTGAGCAGCCGGCCTTCCACCTGCACTGCCCAGCAGCCAGGACCCAGCCTCTGCCCCTGTGGGTCAGCCTGGTCCCTGCTGTGCCTTTTGGCACCTTCCTGGAAATCCTGTAGAGGGAGACAAAGCATTGCTTTACACTGCAGGAAAAAAAATGAGGGAAAGGTAGCCAGAAAGAAACCTTGGACTCAGTATCTTGGTATACATGGATTTTCTAGAACTTTGCCCCTGCAGCGTGTTGTATGGGGCAAATACATGGCCTCCCTGGGCTCTTTTAAACCAAATGCATATGTAATTATTAGCCTAAAAATGTAATCCTTATATAAAAATGTGGGGAAAAAAGCAAACTGTTGAAAAAGGAAAAGATAATTTCCAGTCCCAGTACCAAGATTCACCCACCAAGGACTAGAGTGTCCCAGCGGCTCTGTAGATGAGGGGCCCGCAGGACTGGAGCTGAGCCCCTAGTCCCAGTGTGTCCAGGCGTCCAGAGAGGACAGCAAACGTGGGCGTTGTCACTGTTGAGACTGCTGGAGCTCAAGTGCCCGTGTGCTGCACTGCAGTCCTTCCCACAGCGGGCAGACGGCTTGTGTCCTAGCAATCTGCGTAGAGATAGGCGTTTTCTGGCGCGTTCCCTTTTCCTAGGTCAGGTGTGCCGTTTTGCCCGTCTGTGTCTGATTATCCAATCACACTGAAGTACTTTGGCTGGTGGGGAGGGTGGGCAGTGGTGGGGAATTAGAGTTGACAAGAGGATGTTTTCCAGAAGTCACGGGCGCTTTGCTGTCATTTGCAGGTCCCCGAGACAGCAGCAAGATGGGAATTCTGTACATTCTGGTCCCAAGCATCACGATTCCCTTGGTCATTGCTTGTCTGTTCTTCCTGGTCTGCATGTGCCGGAATAAACAGAAGGCCTCTGTGTCCACCCCACAGCGGCGGCAGCTGATGGCCTCGCCCAGTCAGGACATGGAGCTGCCACTCATCAGCCAGCACAAGCAGGTCTCCTGTGCATGCCCCCCCACCGCCCAGGCAGCTGCTCCGGGCTGAGGCCCGGGCACTGGTTACCTGCGGCATCGGATTTCTGAGTTTTCCTGGCCATAACGCGTCATTTGTTAAACCGCCCTTCATTTTGGTGTTGCTTCTCCCAAATGTACCCGATGTGGTCCTTAGAAACTGAGCAGCCGGCCTATTGGGAGTGCGTTGTGGGCTCCTCCCTGGGAAGCCAAGCTCTTGTGTGGCCTGCCAGGGTGTCCGAACTTATCAGGGGCCTCAGCTGTGCCCAGAGGTGGCACAGGAAGACAGGACAGCCCACTCCGCCCACAGTCGGCAGCTTCTTGTGGCATTCACAGGGCCTAGGACTTGGCCTCCAGTCAGCTCCTAGTCGGGTCAGTTTTGCTGTTTTGTTTCTCAGAGGAGGAGAGAATACTGTTCCTGGATGGAAGCAGGAGAGACTTGAAAGGCAGCTGCCCCCACTCTAGGAGCTCATGGTGGCAGGGAGACAGGCAGGGTGCCCTGAAGCGGTGGGTGCGAAGGTGGACTGTGGCCTCTCCAGGTCTGTGGAAGGGAGTTCACACTCACAGCAGGCTTCAGGGGTCACCTTCCCATCCAGCTTCAAAGGTGCTTCCAGGTGGTCAGAGCCGGCTCATCCGGTCAGCTCTGCTGTCAGGCAGTCAGCGCGTGTTTGCTGTAGGCTGGAGATGACTCTCAAGAAGGACCCAGCTCCACCTTCACCCCCTGGGCTGATGCACAGAAGGAGCAGGCCCAGGACCCGGGGACCTCACAGTACCTGTGTGGTTCTTTAACCAACATGTGTTGGGCTGAGACGCTAATCCGGAGGAAACCACGGACTGGGCCCATGGTGGGAGGCTCTGGAGAACAGCTGGGCTGGGCTCCAAAAGTGACAAAATTGTGAGAAGACAAGCAGTCCCTAAGGAAAGGACAGTGCATCTCTGTGGTGTGGGGGGACACTGAGGAGGGTCCATTGTGACCCCGTGAGGGCGGGAGCTCCGGCGTGGCTGCAGAATGTGTCTGTGAATGTGCACGGCTACGCACGCGCCAGGGGAAGGCAGCCTGGGTGGGGCCACGAGAGGTGTCAGATGGGAGGGCGCAGTGTGTGGAGCACAGGAGCCTGGGGCGGCAGGACAGGGGCTTCGCGGAGCCGAGCTGGCCGTGGAGGACCGTGTTCCTCCTGGGGACTCTTCGCTCCACCTGAACCTCCTTCCCAGAATGCAGTGACAGAGGGCTTGACCTGGAGCTTTCCTTCTTGCAGGCCAAACTCAAGGAGATCAGCTTGTCCACCGTGCGCTTCATGGAGGAGCTGGGAGAGGACCGCTTTGGGAAAGTTTACAAAGGCCATCTGTTCGGGCCTGCCCCGGGCGAGCAGACCCAGGTGGTGGCCATCAAGACCCTGAAGGACAAAGCGGAGGGGCCCCTCCGGGAGGAGTTCCGGCATGAGGCCATGCTGCGGGCACGGCTGCAGCACCCCAACATCGTCTGTCTGCTGGGTGTCGTGACCAAGGACCAGCCCCTCAGCATGATCTTCAGCTACTGCTCACATGGGGACCTCCATGAGTTCCTGGTCATGCGCTCACCACACTCGGACGTGGGCAGCACTGATGATGACCGCACCGTGAAGTCTGCCTTGGAGCCCCCCGACTTTGTACATGTCGCGGCACAGATTGCTGCAGGGATGGAGTACTTGGCCAGCCACCACGTGGTCCATAAGGACCTGGCCACCCGCAACGTGCTAGTGTACGACAAGCTGACCGTGAAGATCTCGGACCTAGGCCTCTTCCGTGAGGTGTATTCTGCTGACTACTACAAGCTGATGGGGACCTCGCTGCTGCCCATCCGCTGGATGTCCCCCGAAGCGATCGCCTATGGCAAGTTTTCCATTGACTCAGACATCTGGTCCTACGGCGTGGTGTTGTGGGAGGTCTTCAGCTACGGCCTGCAGCCCTACTGTGGCTACTCCAACCAGGATGTGGTGGAGATGATCCGAGGCCGCCAGGTGCTGCCCTGCCCCGACGACTGCCCCGCCTGGGTCTACGCCCTCATGCTCGAGTGCTGGAATGAGTTCCCCAGCCGTCGGCCCCGCTTCAAGGACATCCACAGCCGGCTCCGGACCTGGGGCAACCTGTCCAACTACAACAGCTCGGCGCAAACCTCGGGCGCCAGCAACACCACGCAGACCAGCTCGCTGAGTACCAGCCCCGTGAGCAACGTGAGCAATGCCCGCTACGTGGGGCCCAAGCAGAAGCCCCAGCCCTTCCCACAGCCCCAGTTCATCCCCATGAAGGGCCAGATCAGACCCATGGTGCCCCCACCCCAGCTCTACATTCCTGTCAACGGCTACCAGCCGGTGCCGGCCTACGGGGCCTACCTGCCCAACTTCTACCCGGTCCAGATCCCCATGCAGATGGCTCCCCAGCAGGTGCCCCCTCAGATAGTCCCCAAGCCCAGCTCTCACCACAGTGGCAGCGGCTCCACCAGCACGGGCTATGTCACCACAGCGCCCTCCAACACGTCTGTAGCGGACAGGGCAGCTCTGCTGTCTGAGGGCACCGAGGATGCACAGAACATCCCGGAAGACGTGGCCCAGAGCCCGGTACAGGAAGCGGAGGAGGAGGAGGGAGGCTCTGTCCCCGAGACTGAGCTCCTGGGAGACAGTGACACTCTGCAGGTGGATGAGACCCAAGTCCAGCTGGAAGCCTGAGGTCCACGTAGTGCCCAGGCCTCCCACGAGAAGTCCCACCAGGACCTACGAGGACTTCAGCCACCTTTCAGCAGTCACAGATTCTCAGTCACAAGAGACCCAAGACTGCGGAGCCCCGCCCCTGTCTTATCTGCTGTCTGTGCTCAGCGCCGCCATCGCTGCAGTCCCTCTTGGGCTGGGGGTCATTTCGACCAGCGGCGTCTGAGCCAGGCGGGGCCCAGCAGCACGAAGCTCCTCAGTGACCGCGATGCTGCCTGCGTTTCTCCCAGGGATAGATGAGTAATGAGCTGCAGTTACTCTGCAAAAATCAGTTGCATCTCCGCTCCATACTGTAAATGGATAGAATATTTGGAAGTGTGGGGGAACAGGCATGCAAAAGGCGGCAGGGAGGCACCTCGGGTTTTGAGATCCCAGATGTGAAGGGGGACCTTTTTGTCTCTCTGCTGCCTCTGTCTGTGCAATCTCATTCTCCCTTTAGCAGCCAAAGACAGCGGAGCAGGGCACTGCACCCACTGGTCCCTGGGGGGAAGGGGCTTCTGATACAGGGCTCCCTGTAGTAAAGCAAAACGTGCCTTTCCAGAAACCAATGCAGCCTTGTATTCCTGGGAAATGGTTTTAATTATATGACATGTGTACTTTGCCCACTTTTGTGGAATTCAAGGGAAAATGTTGCATTTAGAGTGTTCAAAAGAAAGCAATATTGTACAGAACACAGTATTGTTATTTTTTTTAAGAACCATGTACAGACCTTAAACGTAATTTATATGTTTTGTATGCCATTTTCATGGAAGTATTTTGACCTAAATAATGACTTAGTAATTTAACTGTTTACACGAGCCACTTGGGGACACCAAGAGGTGGTAGTTTCGGTTTGTTTTTGTGCCCCATGTAATTGAAGTCTGTGCATTTCAAAGCCCACCACATGACCCGCAGGCAAGCTGTCTGTACCCCGCGCACGCTGCCAGCCTTGTTTGTAAACTCCACACCTGGCATATCGAATAAAGTGAAGCAGAGCGTGTGGTTGGCTGTCCTGTGGGTTGAGCGGGTGGAAGGGGTGGGAGGTGCTTGTTGGAGGAGAGCAATGCTGTGGGCAATTGCTTAGGCCCTGCTCTGTCCCAGATGTGGGAGGTTCCCTCTCCACGCTAATGTGGATGTAGTAACAGTGTGGAGGGAGGTTGGAATTCAGTCCCGCTGCTTTCTGACATTTTTAAATTTATGTGTGGTTAATATGTGTTCATTGGGCATGTTGACGGGGTTCCGTGTGACATTTTGTACATGCGTACAGCATGCACTGGTCACGTCCACTCCCCCCAGATTGCCATCCACTAGCGATCACTTTTCTACACTCAGGTTGACTTTTTTCACTGCTTTCCCTGCTGAGTTCTTGTCTTACCACTTTTCTCATCACCAAAATACAATACCCAACACCCCAAATTGAAAGGAGGAGAGATCTATTTTGGCTCACAGTTTCAGGCCATGGTGGGCTCAAATACAAAGCAGCATAGTAAAGGGCTAGCCTGCCCACGGGGAACACGTCCCATCTTGGCGAGTAGGAAGCGGAGAAAGGGAGGAGCAGGGAGAAAGAAGTCCGGGTCATGCCCCTATGACCCGCCCTAACCAGACCCTCCCTGCCTGGCCCAGTCACCTTCCAGAGCCCCGCTCCTGACAGCAGGAGTTTCTTGTTGGGAGGTCATTCTTTTTTTTTTTTTTTTTAAAGAAAAAAACAAAAACGGAAAAAAACCAAAAAGACAAACAACTACAATGACAACAAAAAAATCCAAACAGTAACACTATGGGCTTTCTAAACAACATGATAGGAGTTTAATAATGGTTGTTATATTGCATATTGTTATCCTCAAAAGAGTTACTTAGATTACCAGGTATAGACGTGCAAAATTGATCAAACTGTATGAATATTAACTATCCTTTTCCATGAACTAATAGAATCAGTAGTATAATCATCTTAGCTATCTTACGTGTGTGTGAATATATGTATATATACACACACATATATATACACACACATACATATACACACACAAATTTGTATCTTTTTTCTTTTCCCTTCCTTCTTTTCTCCTTTCCCCTATCCCAGTTGTTTTTTCCTTTTGAGCAGTTTCTTCCCCTTTCACAATGCCTATTATAGATTTCGGATCTTATTTACTCTTTCAGATTCTTACACTAGGGAGATAATACAGTACACATGTGAGTCTGATTTATTTCATTTCTGGGTATGGTCTCAAGTTGCATCCATTTACCTATAAAAGTCTCAAGTTTATCCTTCTTTATAGCTAAGTAGTACTCCATTTATAAAAATGCCATATCTTTTTTTCCATTCCTCAGTTGATGGGCATTTGGATTGTTTCCAAGATTTGGGAGGTTGTTCTTGATGACAAACTACAGCAGCCCTCAAATGCAAGTCAAACCAGAAGGTGTGAAAATGCTCTTCTATTTTAAACCTGCCCCTCCTGAGGTCCCGGAGTTCCTGACAGATTTGATGTCCCAGGGCTCCTGAACTGGGCCAAGGCCTGACAGTGCTTCTGGCAGCCAGCAAACACCTGACCCAGCGTGCAGGAGTTTCCTGACCTGGAGTGGCCCAGGTGAGGCCCGCTCTGACCCCACTACACACAGCAGCAGCTCCTGATGTTCCAGCAGAGCTTGTGACAGAACGGGCCCTGCCTGCCCTGCACCCAGCCTGCAGGGTGGGGCTGGGTGGCCTGCAATGTGCCCATCGAATGAGGGCCCAAGGGTCAGGCAGTTGGGGCTGAGAGCTAACAGACAAGACGCTTTGCCCTGTCGCGACACAGTTCACAGGACAGGCACCCTTCTCAGAGGCGGGGTTCCACTTGGTTCTCCACTGCATAAAATCAAAAGTGCAGCTGACTTGCTCATATAGTCCTGCGGCTTCTGGAGTGGAAACTGTAGCAGGTTTGGGGTGAGAGTTCACTGGGGAAGAAGCCCACACGGAAGCGCGGTCATGCAACTGCCCCTCCCCAAGTACTCTGTGATGCTGAACTCCATGGTCCTCACGTTGTAAAAGAGGAAAGTCGGTATCTTCTCACCCAGCGGAAGGGGTGTGGCTGGAGTCCCTGGAACAAAGCAGATTGACAAGAAGAAAGAGCACTGCCGTGTTGTGGGTGGTGCAGGAGTCTTTACAAAGGAAAATCTAAAGAAGCAAGGAGCCCGGTGCTCCTGTGCTAGGCTGAATGGACAGTGGGCCGGAGTAAGACAACAGTGGAGCGGCCTAGTGGTGAACCGGGCACTGGCCAGGTCAGTGGTGTCAGTCTTCTCTGTGTCCTGGGGATTAGGGCGTTTCCTTCCCTCTGCAGCCTCAGGACACAGGGTCTGAGGACCCCCCCAGAGGAAGGCCAGGGAGCCAGTCCGTGGCAGGGGAGGCAGGTAGAACGCACCTGCCACACTGAGGTTTCCTCGGAAGCTGCGGTGCCTTCCTCCCATGGTGGGTGTGGTGTGACCCGCTCACAGACTCGTTGGCCCTGTGTAGCGCACCCCCTAAAATCAGAGTGGACCACACTCCCTGCAGGGGAAGCGCTGTGATTCAGTTGACATTAGGGTCCCTGCCCTGTCTCCAGCGCTGTGATGTGGGAGGGGGTGAAATGTAGCTTCTCATCTGCCCTGGTCTGAAGAGGAGCGTCCTGGGTCTAACCTGGTAACGCGGAGGTCAGCTGTCCTGCAGAGATGGAGAGAAGTGGGAAATAACCCGGCTGCTCCCCCAGCACAGGCAGAGAAGCGGCCCTCGGCCCCTTCCCTGGGCCCTGGCTCAGCCCCGGGCTGGTGGGATGCTGCAGGCCACCAGCCGCACCCCAGAGCCGCTACATGAAACTGCTGCAAAGCCCAGGAGGCAGGGCACAGCCCCTCCTTCCCTGCCCCGCCCCACTCCCTTTCTTCTCCTTTTGTAGAGTGAGGGAGTTTTTGTCTGGTGGAATTTCTCTTTCAGTTTGTGTGTGTGTGTGTGCATGCTAAATATACCATTTATCACCATTTATTCTACTTGCACAATTATGATGCATCTGCAGGAAGATGACTGGGCTTTTAAAGGCCCTGTGATTGAAGACCTATGGCTCACAGGGACGTCCAGAAATGCCGGTGTAGAGATAAAGGTCACTGGTTTATAGCCATGTGAGAGGACACTTCACAAACGCTTAGGACTCCGCACCGTCACTGAGCCGCACAGGGCTTTTGCGCGCCTTCTGACTTGTAGTAAATACTAACTTGACTTGGGCTGTCAGGAGAGCTGGTGACTTGTTAAATACTTAGTGTTCACGAGCTTCCCACTAACTGGGAGAATCCCAGGCTTCTCTTGAAACAGAAACACTTTAACGCCAGGTGTGGTGGCACACACCTGTGATCCTAACACTTGGGAGGCTGAGGCAGGAGGATCACCTGGGCTACAAAGTGAACTCAAGGCTAGCCTGAACTGCATAGTAAGACCCTGTCTCAAAAACAACAACAACAACAACAACAAGAATGAAAACATTTTAAACTGACTCACTTTATTTTTACTTTATCACTTTTTAACTGATTAAATTGGACACATTAATGGGGTATCAAGTTACAGGATGTTAGCCAGGCATGATGGTACACACCTGTAATCCCAGCACTTGGGAGGCTCAAGCAGGAGGATCATTGTGAGTTTGAGATCAGCCTGGGCTACAAAATGAGCTCAAGGCCAGCCTGAGCTGAATAGTGAGACTCTGTCTCAAAAAAAAAAAAAAAAATTGCAAGTTGTTTAAATTAGGTGAAATATTTATCTCCTTAAGCATTTATCACAATAAAAATCACTAATTCTATGCGAGTATTTCTTAAAGGGACATTTAATAGCCTTTTTAAGATGAACTTTTTAAAAGGAGGTTGTGTCGCATTCAATTTGTTTTCAAGTGCCAGCAAACTCTCTAAGACCCGTTTTGCTTCCCACCCCACCCCTACTTTTTCTCTCCTTGTTCCCCGGCATGGCAGAGACTAAATATTCAATAATACTGGATACCTAGTAATTGGCTCTGGAAGTAAGAGTAATGCTTTAGGCTTACCCAATACCAGCTCAAAGGAGGATACCATCTCACTGAGCGGTGGACAGTGGATGGAGTATCACTTTCTTCTTCAGTTTAACTTTATTTAGTTATCAAATAGTGAATACATCCCATGGTTCAGAGATAAGGCAGGAGTTCCATGCCTTATTCCCTCAACACCTACACCTCACCTTCAAGTAACTACTGTTGTTTCTTGAAGAGTGTCATTGGGCATAAATAAGTAAGTATATGTACTTACATTTATTGCTTTTACTTTTTCACACAAATGGGAACCTTCTGTATACACTGCCTTCTGCCTTGCTTTTTCCCACTGAGTGGCACAATTTGTTCATGGACAGAAGCTCTGGGTCTGCCCATGTCCCATGGTGTATTAGCTTTCCTGTCAGTGGTTCAAAACGCCCAATGCCCACAACTTGAAGGGAAGAGTTTTATTTTGACTTACAGTTTCAGTAGGTTCAGTCCACGGTTGCTGGCTCTGAGGCAGTAGCAGCATAGTAGGGGCCTGGGTGGAGGGGCGCTGTTAGCAGCACGGCGGCCAGAAAGCAAAGAGGGGAGGAGGAGCTGAGGACAAAATCAGCTCTTCAAGTCATGCCTCCAGGGCCCTCCTTTAACCAGGCCTTACCTCCCATCACCCAGATGTGTAGCAGAGTAATTCACTGACGAGTGCAAAGCTCTCATGGTCCACTCGCTTCCCAAAGCCCTGCCTCTGAACAGGCGGCTTCTAGTGGACATTCTAGATCTAGATGATAACACTAGGCTTGGCCTATCACTCACGGCCAGGACTTGCATTGCTTCTAGCTGTTGCTGACATAAACAGTGTCACTGGAGAGCCAGATATGCCACCAGAACACCTGCAAGTGTGTCTGTAGGTGACATTCCTGGAAGAGGCCTTCCTGGTAAGTAAGGGTGTTAGCAGTCACCTTCCAGGGATGAGCCAGTGCACATGGCCACCACACATTTGTGTGCTGGTTCCCCTGGCTTAAGATGAAGGCTTAGTTGTGGGTCCATGTGTTCTGACCTGAGGCATCTTCCCACAGAGGGCTCTAGGACACAAGCTCAGCGCAAATGCATACTTTTATGCAGGCAAGCCAAGTTAGAACTTTAAACCCATTATTCTGCTCACTCTGTCCTGATCTGAGATTTTGGTGAACAGTGGTACCACGCACAGTGGCAGAAAGTCAGATTCAAAACAATTCCCTGGGCAGTGGAAGGCTATGGAGCATCAGCAAGAACATGGGAAGACCAAACATAAAGGGCCATTTGTTTGAAATGCCAGCAAGCAACTGCCTCCCTTCTACCTGGGTGGCCCAAGCCTGTGCATTCGCTTTTGTGATCTGCTCAGGGCTACCTCTAGCTGATGTGGCGGTGCCTCCAGGAATGCTGTGCCACCATTGAGAGAAAACTGGGCATCCAGAAGGGAGAGGGTGGCCACACAGTGGAGGAAATTCGGGGAGGGAAGGCAGCTGCCTCTCCTAGGGCTCCTGCTGCCCATGCGTTCCACACCCTACCCAGGGCCCAGTGGTCTGGTTTTCTCTACAGCCTGGTACTGCAGGTGTACCAAGCCTTATCTGTGCAGGTGCTTCTCTGTAGTTCACGGTTCCATGTGACTTTTCTTTCCTAGTTTTAGGGTTGATACATTGTATCAACTTGAGAAATCTAGAAATTTAACTAAGAGACTTAGCAGGGGGCCAGGATCCTTTGTAAATATTTACTTTGTAAATATCCTCAGCCTGTCCAAAAGGGAAGCACAGGGGTTGTGTGAGTGCCCCACCCACCCTGGGCTGTGGTAGCCTGCTTACAATGTAAGAGAGAAGAAGAGGCTTGCCTCCCTCAACCTGGTTTTGCTCTGACTGCTTTTGCTGGCTGTTGCCTTGAACTGTTGCCCCTGTACCGTGCCACTCTGCCTTGGAGTCAGCTGAGTATGGACTGAAACTTCCAAACAGTGAGCTAAATAAACCTTTCCTTCCTTCATTTTGGGTGCTGGGTATTTTGTCCCAGCAACAAAAGAAAAGTAACCAAGACACCTAGGATTTTAAAAATCATTATTTTGTCTTTTTTAAACTGCATTTTATATATTGATAAAATGTATCTCCTCACCATACTGGAAAACACTTAAACTCCTTTCTAGGGAAAGATAATCTAAATGAATAGCAGTGAGGAACCTAAGTTTTGTTAAGAAAATTCACCATTACTTTCAGATATGCAAAATAATTCAAATGAGGCAATAGGTGTCAAGAGACTAACATGCAAATTGCCTGGAATAGTTGAGCTCCCATCTTTTGCTCCCTGATTTCTATTCTCAGTTTTCTGGACAGAACTTCCCCATAAATAATGCAAAGGTGGACGTCAGCCAGGTCACTCAACTAACTGGTGCCTTGGGGATACTTACAGATAGGCATCGCCAGATCCTCAGTCCTGGAGGGACTGGAACTTCTTACTGGTCTGGCTTCTTTAGTGTGCAGCGCCACCATGCTCTTTACCCTGGACATCCAGAGCTGGTTTTTACTAGGAGGACATTCTGGCCCTCATGGAAGCCTCTTCCTATCCCTCACATACAAATCTTGGGGCTTAGTGGTTTCTAAGGCTGTGCTAAAGAAAACTGGACCACCGCTAATATTTTATCGGCTTTACTCTGCTGTAATTTACGTCCATAAAGTTTACCCATTCTAAATGCCAATTCACTGATTCTAAATTGGCTTGTGTGTATGACTTGTACCTACATGTCTCCCAAAGTCTCACTGCTCCTAGGTGAGGCTGTTTGGAGCCGGCTGGATCTAGGGTGTGTAATAGTCGGATTAAATTAGTCCACCGTTTGGAATTAGCATAGCTGTGGGTGTGACTGAATGGATTTACTGGGTATGGGTGGTACCACCCAAAAGATTTGTAGCCTATTTGGGATAAAAGGGAAAGGGAGGTTTGCTTCTGCTGTCTCCAGGCTGCTATGAAATGTACTGTTTCTTTTCTGCAATGCCCCCTCTGCCTTGCAGTGCTGCCCTGCAGCCAGCTAACCATGGTTTGAAACCTCCACAAACTGAGCTGAAATAGACCTTTCCTCCTTTAACTCCCGAGTGTTGGATTATTCTGTCTCAGCAACAAGAAAAGTAACTAAGACAGAAGCCCCCATCTTAATCTAACTTTAGAACATTTCTACCATCCCTCAAAGAACTTTCATGATTGTCAGCCTCATGTAGTCTGTTCTTCAATCTGCCTTTTTGGATCTGCCTTTTCTGTACATTTTATATCAGTGGAATTAAGGAATATGTGATATTTGCCTGCTGGCCTCTTTTGTTAGCAAAATGTCCTCTCTGTAACCAAAGAAAAATGAACAAGAGGAAAACATAACAAATTTATTTGATCATAGTTTTTGGTGATGGCAGTTTTCAGATTGAAAATCCAAAGACCCTGGCTAAGCTGTCTGGTTTATGCTTAGGTTTGATGTAGTCAGATCATGCAGGATGTAGAAGCAGGATTGGACAGAAAGGTCTGAGCTGATGCTAATAGACAGATGGGGAAGCCCAGCCAGGCCTCCCCCAGTTCCCCCCGGCCTCTCTGGACAGCATTTCCTCCTCCCAGGTGTGGGGCAGGCAGGCCTTTTCTTGGAATGGGCGTCTCAGGGCTAACAATCTAACGATACATCAGAGAATTGCTTTATGGTCAATCCTTATGCAGAAAGGTGGGAGCAAGTTTAGAGTGGTAGGCTGAGGTTTTGTGACTTATTTGAAAAAAGAGGTCCAGTTTCTGGGACCTGCCTCAAAGAAGAGAAATTCCAGATTTTCCCAGGGGAACAGTAAGAGGGGCAGAAGGAGGTCAAAGAAAAGCTTTGCTTCTGACACCTCCATGTTGGGGATATTCCTTCCTTTATTTCTCTATGTTCTGAACCCACAAAGAGGCAGCACCCTCCCTTCAGCAGATCCTGACCTTTCTCAGTGGCAGACCACACTGGCAAGGGCTGGGGCTGAAGCCAGCCTCCAGGGCTTTGCCTCCAAACTTGGGAGGAAATGGCATGTTTATTTTCGCTAACCTCTAACTGAAATGCAGCATTTTCCCTTCCTTGAAATGTGGGAAGAAGCCAAAGATGTGTTATTAGTATGCATGGCTGGTCACCAGCAAAAGTTGGTTATTTTCATTCCTCGCTGCAGTGGTGGCCTATACTTCAAAACTGTAGTTCGCTGATCACAACTCAAGATTCCACACATTATCAGGCCCGTGGTGGCATCTTGTTACTGAGGAAGTTAATACAGAGGCACACATAGGACAATTCAGACTTTAAAATATTTGGTGACTTCATTATAGATGTGGTCTTAGTCTGTTTTGTGTTGCTTTAACAAAACGAGGCAGGGTGCTTTATAAAGTAGGTGTATCTGGCTCCCAAGTCCAATGGCTGGAAAGCTCAGACAGCAGTGTACCTGCACTGCTGAGGGCCCAGGTCGTCACACCATGGCAGATGGTGTTCTACAGCAGGAACGCAAGCCAGACACAGGTCACATGGCTGGGGTGGAAGCAAGAGAGCAAGCCAAGCCATCCCACAACAGACCAGAAGAAGCCAGACTTGCTTAGATATGAATGCTAAAATAATAGCCCACTCTCAAGAGAACTAATCCATTTGGCTAGACCTACCCTTCTCGGGGAGGCGGCACCAACCCACTCGTGAAGGTGGAGACCCGTGACCTAACCATCTTCCAGGTATAGGTCCAGCTCTTATAGCCCCTCACCCCTCAGTATCGTGTTGCCAGCTACTATGCTTCTGATGCATGAACCTGTCAGAGAAAAATCACAACCAAATGCATCAAGTGCAAAGGCATCCAATGTGCAGAAAAGGTTAAGATGCTTCCTTTAATAAATTCTCTTCAGAAACCACACTACCTACCCTGTCCAGACCTGATCCTCCCCAGTGTGCAGCTCTTTCCCTCTGCCTTCTCTTCCTTCTGCTCCAGCCCTTCTTGCGAACTCCACCACAGCCACTCTAGCCCCTCCCCAGGACGCAAGGTGCTCATGGCTCGCCCTGGCTGAGCACCCTTTCCTACCTGTACCCTGGCTCCTCCAGACCTGCATCCATCTCCTGCTCTTGCCTGCTTGTCCTGTTTGTTTTGTTTTATGCAGGAGCTGGGTGCCAGGTGTCTGTGCAGAGCCCACCCACAAAGCTACATGGGTTTGCAAAGTGTATGCCCAGAAATGCATGGTACTGTGGAGAGCAGGAACAGTGTCTCCCTGGCTGACAGGAGCCTGAACCAGACCTCACCCTAAACTTCTTCGAAGTAAATACAGCATCAACATTGCTGCTTCACCTCTGTCCTCACTTTTGAGCATTTTCCTGTTTTCTTAACAGCTGCTCCCAGCACAGGTGGGGAGGGGGAATGGTCAGAATTGGGCTAGGATTCCATCTGCAAGGGCAATGGTCTCGGGAGGGTGTACAGTACTTTATTTTGGTTCTCTCTCTTTCTCTTTCTCCATTCCTCCCCTCCTTCTTCTTGCTTTTAGGAAAATGTTCTTTAAGTTTTAATTATTATCCAATAAGGGGAACGTCTCGTTACTTAAATCACTTTCTGTATGGATTTCATTAGCATAACATCAATGATACATATCTTTTCCACAAATACAATTGACCATGTTTATTTTATGTGGGAAAGTGATCCGATAAGAGCTTGGTTTATTATGTAAGCTCTGTAAGTATGCATATTTGTTACACATGTTGCATTCTCTTTTAATATATTTCATTAATGATTATCCCTAGGGAAAAATTTTAGCTAATAACTTCAAGTATACAAAGACCCAGTCTCTTCCTGATATACAAGAAAACCAGAGTTCTTATTAGAAAAGCTCAGTTGTTAATGTGCTGTGCTAACACAGTTATTGGGAACAGCACATGTGGATTTAATTGCGGGTGAAATGCTTGATTCCAAATGCAGGCGTGTGATGTTCCAGATTAGATCCCTGTGCTGGTCTGAGGAGAGATGACCGGATGATTTCAGAGAATGGAGCCGGCGGAGGGCAGAGTGGGGACCGGGCACCACTGCCACGCCAGATGCTAGAGAAGACAGCCCAGCAGCCACAGGGATTCCTTGGCCCAAGTGAGCAGTTTAAAATCCAGTCGAGAGAAAAGCCTCTTCTTTCCGTCACCAAATGCGCCTCAAAAATACAAGCCTAAGAACCAGCTGGAAAGGTTCACTTCCTGCCTTCAGCCTTTTAACAGGTGACAAAAACGTGAGCTTCTGGCACCCCGGGCGGCCCGCTTGTGCGAGGATGCGACATGGAGCGTAGACTCACGCTCACGATTAAACACAGCTCTGGAAACACGAGTTCCCATCAGTGAGCTTAGGGTCTCGGCGTCACAGAGGATCTGGGCGCTCAGGATGAGGAGCTGCCCCCGCCACAGGGTGGGCTGAGCAGGAAGCCCGGTGTCCGTGGGTGCTGAGACCCCAGCTGAGCCGAGCTGTGGCAGGGACCAGGACTCTGGACTGCTACGTAGGGCGCCAGTTTAAAGAGGGGATCAGTGTAAGTCAGGGGAAAAGGCACCTGCTCTGTAGTGAGCCCCGCCCCAGAGGTGTCTCCTAGGGTACAGCCCCTCAGGTGAGGCCCCCTTGCTCCTACTCACTGCCTATGTCCATCCCAGACTAGGTGCCCACAGATAAGTGAAGAACAGACAGTGGGCTGGTCTTCCAGGCTGCGGCTTTGTGAGGCGGGACATCTATTTTCAGAGTCCAGCAAAAACCTGGTGAGGGTGGCACCTTCGCTCCCCTTCCCCTGCAGTTCCGACCCTCAGCCAGCTGTCTACAGACTTAATCAGTCTACTGCAGCACAGAGGTGGTCAGGATCAGAGACCCAGGCCTCTACCTCACATGGCCCCCTTCCTTAGAGGTCACTTAAGAATGCGTCCCACGTACCGGAGAGGCAGTCAAGACAAGGCAAGATAAGAAAGCCTCCTAAAATGTGCTTCGCGGACTTTTATCCCAAGCTTCCTAACTCAGAGTAGCTCTTGTCTTTCTCCTTCCTTGAGTCTGTGAGATACCCAGAAGTCTGACAGCCACGCATAATACATCCCACACCAACAGCCATCATACACCACATATACACTGCACACAGATCCAGACCACACACACACACACACACAATGCATCCCACATCAGCAGCCATCATACACCGCATATACACTGCACACACATCCAGACCACACACACACACACAATGCATCCCACGCCAACAGCCCTCATACACCTCATATACACTGCACATACATGCACACACACACGCAATGCATCCCACACCAACAGCCATCATACACCTCATATACACTGCACATACATGCACACACACACACAATGCATCCCACATCAGCAGCCATCATACTCCACAAATGCGCTGCACATACATGCACACATACACGCACAATGCATCTCACACCAACAGCCATCATACACCACAAATACACTGCACACACACACTCACACCACATGCACACACATGCAAAATGCATCCCACAGCAACAGCCATCATGCATCACAGATGCACTGCACATAGATGTACACACACAATGCATCCCACACCAGCAGCCATCATACAGCACAAATATACTGCACACACACTCATACCACATGTACACACACACACACAATGCATCCCACACCAGCAGCCATCATACACCACAAATACACTGCACATACATGCATATACACACAATGCATCCCACACCAGCAGCCATCATACAGCACAAATATACTGCACACACACTCATACCACATGTACACACACACACAATGCATCCCACACCAACAGTCATCATACACCACAAATACACTGCACATACATGCATATACACACAATGCATCCCACACCAGCAGCCATCATACAGCACAAATACACTGCACACACACCCACACCACATGCACACACACAATACATCCCACACCAACAGCCATCATACATCACAGATACACTACGCATACATGCACACACACACAGTGCATCCCATACCAGCAGCCATCATACAGCACAAACACACTGCACACACACCCACACATGCACACACACAATACATCCCACACCAACAGCCATCATACATCACAGATACACTACGCATACATGCACACACACACAGTGCATCCCACACCAGCAGCCAACATACAGCACAAACACACTGCACATACATGCACACACACACATCACACACCAACAGCCATCATACACCACAAATACACTGCACATACACTGCATATACACTGCACATACACCCAAACCACACACAAAGACACAGCACACATGCACATCACACACAGAGATACAGACACACAGACACACAGACCGCATGCACAGACACATACCACACACACATCACACACACACACAGACACACCCACACACCCACACCATGCACCACATGTGCAGACACACCACACACCACATACCACATGCACACACAGACGCGTGCATAGTGGAATAATAAAGCTATTCAGCCTTGAAGGGAGGGCGAGAGGGAAACCCTGCCATTTTTGACAACACAGATGAACCTGAAGGCTGTTGTGCTAAGTGAGATGGGCCAGGCATGGAAGACGAATAACCCACAGCCTCACAGGTGTGTATAACCCTGAAGAGCTGAACTCCTGAAAGGAGTACAAGGTGCTGGGCAGGGAATTGTAAGAAGAGCGCTGGAGGCCTCACAAGTAGCGTGGTGAGAGGTGTTATGAGGGTGGAAATTTCTTCCCACTGTGATTCCTAGAGGTGGAGCCTTTGCAAGGTGATTAGGATCAGACAGTGTCCTTATAGAGAAGCAGCCCTGACTGAGTCCTGGTGGATTTATAAGAAGAGAGACCAAGGGGACACCTGTGTGCGTGCACATGTATACACAGGGAAGCACCTGTCCCGCACCCAGTAATGTCTTGGGACTCTGCCAGCAAAGTCCAAAATGGTTAGTTAAATGAACCTATTTCTTTAAAACTTAGTCGGTGGCATTCAGTTATTAAGAGATAACCTTTTAAGTACATATGATTTTTATTTGTCGATTACCCCTCAATAAAGTTGAGGGGAAAAAAATGACCTCTTTCATCCCCTAACTGGTGAGAAAATGAGACTTCCGTGAGCAGGACTCCCAGTACCCAGGCGAGGGTACTGAGGACTTGGTGGGGCGCAGTGTGCACAGGTAGGCAAGATGGATTGGCAGCACTGATTCTCAATGTTTTCTTTTGCAGGGGTCCTAAATTCTAAGAGAAAGCTGGTTTAGCTACTCTGAACCTTTCACAAAACCATCAGGCCCACGTCTGGAGTCTGGGGTCACAGGAGCCACCTGAGTTCCCCACACCACCCGCCCCAATCCCCTGACATACTGAGATGATTTTGCTAGGAGTCAACCCAGGACCTCTGGCCTCTCTGCCAGAAAGACGTTTCTGACTTCAGTTTCCCCACAGTCCCAGCAGGGAGCAGGGAGAGGCTTCCCCTTTTCAGCTGGGGAAACCAAGGTCCACAGGAACCAAGCAACTCAAAGCCTTCTTTAAGGAAACGGCAGGAGTTGGTACCAGGGTCGTGACTGTCCGGTGCCTTCTGCGCCTTCGTGCCATCGCTCCTGCCCCTCCACGGGGGCCCTAAGGGGTGGCCTGGGCAGCATGTGCAGGTGGCCTAGTCCCAGCAATGGAGGCATGAGCTCCTGAGCTCTGCAGCAGTCCTGGCAAAGTGGCTCCAGTGGGCCCCTGCAGACCCCAGGAGTGGTCAGCGCTGGGAGCCACCCTTCCCTGGGGCGGGTGCTGGCTCTGTAGGCTGGGACGCTCAGGGACAGATCCCGAGTGTATGGGGTATGCTATGTCCCCCCAAGTCCTCACATAATTTTGATGGGGCTGAGTTATTGGTTTGTTATTGGTTTGTTGATTGACAATGTGAGCGCTGTGCCCGCCCAGGGGTGGAGCTGAGATACAGTGTAAGGGAAGGCGGGTCTTCCTCTTACACTTCCGCTTCTGCCTTTCTCTCTCGCCAGCAAGGCTTGCAGCTTGCAGCTTGCAGCCGCCATGAACTGTAGCCCCGTCACCCCATGCTGCCTTGGAGCCAACTTTATGGACTGAAACTCGTGAGAAACTGTAAGAATAAACCTTTCCTTCCCTAATTTTGGGTGTCAGGTATTTCGTCTCGGCAACGAGCGAAAAGTAACTAAGACACCGAGGAAAGCCAATCCCTGTCTGCTGCTATGGACCCATCCCGCCCTATACTACCTCCCTCCTGGTGGGAATGTGTCTGCCCACCGACCCCCAAACTCACACGGAGGACACTTGAGCCCCAGTGCGGCGGTGCTGGCGGGGGGCCTCTGGGAAGGGATTAGGTCGCAGGGGCAGAGCCTGTGTGGATGAGACCCGTGCTTTTTCCAAGGAGGTCTGCAGGGTCTCTCTGGCCCCTCTGCCTTCTGCCACGTGCGGGCACGACAAGCACACCTGGACCTTAGGCTTGCAGGTCTGCTGGCACCTTTGCCTTGGACGTCCAGACTCCAGACTGTGAGCGATCTGTATTGTTTATAAATGACCCAGGCTCAGTATTTCGTGACAGCAGCCCAGGTGGAACCAGGTCACCCCAATATAATCTGCGCCCTCAGATTTTACTGGCTTCCTGCTCTGCTTTCTGCGCCTCCTCACATCAGGGGGAGTTGACAGAAAGGAGCTGGAGGTGTGAACTCGGCCCGTGGGTTTCTTTCACCTCCGTTCCACCAGTCATTCTCCACATCTCCTCCTGACTTCTCTTGGCTTCGGCTTGGAAATTACTGTGTTTCTAGAGAAGCTGGCTCTTGCCAAGCTGGTCCTAGGGTTGCAGCACATGACCTGGGCTGAGACAGGCAGCCTATGCCGCTTACCTGCCATGGAGAACCAGGCAGTGGTTCTGGTGTGTCCCAAGCCAGTCCAAGCCATTGAAGGGCTTGCCGGAGATGTGGAGGCACAGCTTGCCTCTCCTGCCTACCCCTGGATGCGATCTACCAGTGTGGAGCCCCAGGAGCTGCTGACGAGAATACTGGGGCGCAGTAGGAACCACCATAGGTTGCATTAGAGGACAGAGCCAAAAAGACAAAAAGAAATAGGCTCTCTCTCTCGGTGACATTATTAAACCCAGACCCATCTTTTAATATCCAGACGCATACAGCCAAACACCCTCTAAACAAACCTTAATGTTTCAGTGGTCCCTCAGTCTTACAACTACTTCACGGAAGGGTGTTATCTCTTTAAGAATTTTACCGAAACTCTTCCACCTCTTGGTTTCCAGTTTCAGTGAATCCTGCTAATCAATGCCTATTCAGTTGCTTAAGCCACCACCTGTGATTCCTGCTTCTGTCTTTGTCTGAGTCTGATGAGTTCATCCACTCATGCTCACTCTCCTGCGAATCTGTCCACACCTGCAGTGCTGCCGCCCACCCCAACAGTGTACCTTCGTCATCGCCTCCAGGGACCGCTTCTGGATTTGTTCCTTTCTATCCTGGAGTCCCTTTCTAACCCTTTTTCCTCATAGCAGTTGGTCTAGAGTTCTTTAAAAAAATTATCCATGCATATTAATTAGACAGACAAATGGAGCTCACTGTGGAATTTCCACACAACCATACAATGTAGATTGGTCAGATCCAGCTGCACTTCCCAATCCCTAAGAATCACTCTTCTACATTCAAATCAAAAAATTTTTTTCTATGTGATGGAAATTAAATTATTTAGTCTGTATGTGTAATTATTTAGTCTACATGTATAATGTTGTCACTGGTTGTTAGACTCTGGTGTTGGTTTTGAATATCATATAAAAATTCTTTGGCACAAGATCTCCCAGGATAATATTTTTGACTTTTGTTTGCCGTATTTGTACACGTTTACAGTACATGCATTTACAGTCATCTTGGGGAGTGGGTACAGGTATCCACTACAGCTTGTTTCTTTTCCTAATCCTCTTCCCCTTCCCTTCTCCTCTCTCCCTCCTCCTCTAGTTCCCCAGCCTGGTTTTCATTCTTGATGATGTTACCAATCTTAGCTGTTGCTATAGCATGTAATGTTTGTATTAATTGAACTTATTTCCCCTTCCTTTCCTCCTCACCCCTTGCCCTTGCTCCCTTGGACCCCTTCCTTATTGCAGGAGATGTATCCTGTTGTCCCCTTCCGTCCATCCTTTATTTTTCTCTTTATTTGCATTTTACCTCACCCAGATGACAGATGCCATGTGCTGTTTAAGCTTGTGTGTCTGGCTTATTTCACTCAACATTATATTTTCTACATGCATCCATTTTCCTACAAATGTTTCAAATTTGTTATTCTTTATAACTGACTAGTATTCCATTATCTATAGATACCACATCTTCTTTACCTGATCAGCTGTAGGCACCTGTCCCAACTGCCATAAACAGGTTTAATTTTTTCCTTATAAAGGTGTCATTTCCTGTGGTTTAAAAATAATTAAATTTGACAAATAGACTAACTCATCATAACCCTTTTGGTAAACTTAAATATATTTCCATAATACCTGCTCTGAAGAATATATATATATTCTTTATGATCAGTGAAATTGTAAAACATGTTAAATGGCACTTGCTCTCATGTTTTTCTGTAATGAGATGGTCCTCATTAATTAAAACTGATAATAGCCATACATATACTTCCCATTCTTTCCAGGCTTTCTTTCAATTCTGTCATATTAAACATGTCGCAGGTAGACCTTCTAACCCTGCAGGTCAAACAACAATGGAACCAGCCAATGGGCTCCCCAAGACCTAGTTATTGAAACAAACAAGGGGGCATATGATGGAGAAGCCCCCACTATGTTATGACTTCTGTCAGGATGGCCCCAGTCTCATGCAGTCATGGGGTAGGATGGGCTTTTCCCAGGGAGCTGATTCTAGACTTTGTGATTAATTCATGATCTAGTGCTGGGGTTAAGGGTACGAGTGCTACACCCACCCTCAGGCAGGTAGCCTGCATACAAATGAGGGGGGGAGGGCAAGAGGCTTGCACTCCTCTCCTCTCTTGCTGCTTTTGCTGTCTTCCGCTGCCATGAACTGTTGCCCCTCTGTCATGTGCCGCCCTACCTTGGAGCCAGTCAATAAGGGACTGAAACCTCTGCAAACTGTGAGCTAAATAAACGTCTTTCCTCCTTTAACTTTGGGTGTCAGGTATTTTGTCCCAGAAACTAGAAAAGTAACTAAGACATTCTACAAGAACAAGAATCTAAAACTTTATTTTGCCCTTTTATAATTGTGATTCAGAAGGTTTCACTGCAACAGAGAAACATTTTATTCCCACAAAGCACAGGCCCAAACCATTGTCCTTTACCATTACCCCCTGTCAGGCCCACAGCGAGAAGGCCCAACAGAATCACCAGCCTGGGGCAGGGGTGAGCACTCACAGGCCATTCGCCTGTGTCCTGTGGCACCAGGCAAGACACAGCAAAGCTTGAGAATTCACTTCTGAAAACCTTTTCCTGCAGTGATCGCACAAGGGTGCCTATAATTTCAAAGGTAAAAGGCTCTTTATTTTTCTGAGTGTGCTGACATGTATATTCAAGTAAGTGACGTGACGTTTTGGGCTCATATTCCTACCTCACCTATCTTTTGACATAGTTACATGGGGAGAAACAAAACCACCTTTTCCTTTTAAAGACACCTCACATATAGGAGCTTAACCGCCACCTCCCCAAGGGGAGGGACTGCAGCCACTCTGCCTATTCCAGTGGTTGCTACCTGCTGCCCTCCACCTGGTTTCCCAGCAGAAAAATCCCCATTATGCACAGTCACCAATACCTCCAGTAGTAGTTACTATGTTCCCTCTTGTCTCCAGTGGAACATGACCTTTAGGGGATGACCTAGATGTGGGGTGGACTTTATGATGGTCCACCAAGCTTCCCATTATTCACCTTGTTTATAATTTCTAACCCTAGAAAATTTCTTGTTTATAATTTTCTAACCCTAGAAAATTGGAGACCCCATAACTTGATGGTATTAGAATCTAATTCTACCTGGAAATATGCTTTGCCTTTTAATTACTATGGCAGCCCACTTCATGATATCCTGTGCTCTCTAGATCTTGTTATATCTGTCTTCAGGCACTTATTTTTCCTGACTGGGGCCTAGCTACTCCCTCTTTCCTCAGATTATTAGAATTGGTAATTATCAACATACAGATAAGCTCAGATGGATTGCTCATGACACTTCTGTCCACATTATGATCTGCCCTTCCTGTCCATATGTTCTAGCCCAAGATAACTGAACGTAATTCCTCTGATTATTGTTGCAGACCCTTCAAAGCACATAATGTCGCATTGGCCACTAACACTACCTGGTTGATGCCTTGTGTTACAATAATGACATTTCTCAACTAAATATCACACTCATCCAGCAAGCTGAAGCTTGGCTCACCACCAATCTCACTGCAGAGTGGATGGGAAATTCAGCCCTTGACCATCACCACAGTACTTGAATGGAGCACACAAAGGTGCCCTCTAGCTATTTTGATGCAGCTATTATCATAGTTACTGACTGATTGCTATGGCAGTGACCTATGGTTGCTTTGACTCAGTCAACCCAGATGCCTTCAGCTATGAGAGGCTGTCTTCAGAATGTTACCTTAGAAATACCGACTCGAATGAATATTGATAAAAAAATTCTACAAAGACTTGATCTCCTTGAGGCTGCTGCCAGTTGGCTTAGTGGACATTGACAGGCCCTATGGGTGCATCGCTGGCTTAGTTGTGACGCTGGGGTTACCTGATGCGTGCTACTCTTCTTCTTTGTACACATTCTGAATCTTGGGAGGAGGTTCAACACTTTCTCTGTGGTGACCTTCACACAAATCCAGAAGGAGGCATTTACTAATCTCCAAGGCCAGCTTCAGACCCAACTTCATAAACTTAAACAGAGGCTTGAAAAATTGCTTTGGGTCATCTCAATAATATTGCCTACTGGCTAAATCTTAAGCACTGGTTCTCTGGTCTCAACCAGATTCTTTGCATTTGAATTATTGTAGCGATTAAAATACTCTTTTTTTCTGCTCTTTCTTGCAATCCCGAGTGCTCTGTATGTTGTCCCAACAGACTTCTTTGAATCATCATGAAACCATCCCTTCCATGGAAAAATTGTCTTCTACAAAACCAGTTGTCTTAGTCACATTCTCATTGCTGAGACACAACATGCAACCTCCACCATATAAAGGACAGGTTTAGATTGGCTCACAGCTGAAAAAGTTTCAGTTCATGGTTGGCAGGCTCAAACAAAGAAATAGCATGGTGGAAGGGCCTGCCGCTGAGGAGAGCTGCTCACATTGTTGTGGCCAGGAAGCAGGAGGAGCCAGGGAGAGAGACCAGTCCACCAATGAGGGCAGTGGCCCTAACGATCCAGTGATCTTCCAAGCATATGAGACTTGGGGAGAAGGGTACTTCAGATCCAAACCATAACACCAGTTCCTGGTGACAAAAAAAGGCTAAGGACTGCTCTTGTGCAATCCTGTGTTCAGGGTTTCTGGTGAGAATGAGCTTTTTAAATGTTTATTAATTGTTTGAAACGTGTGGTCACTGCTGGGGTGGGAGAGGAAGAAGGGAACTAGAAAGAGATGCTTGGTGTGGGTGGAGTGAAGGGAAGGTGCGTGACTGATGGGGACCAGGCCCTGTTCTGCACCTTCTCTCTTTCTAATCCAGTCCCCAACTTGCTTGCTCCCTAGGCCAAATGACTTCCCTTACCATTCTTACCACCACTAGCATCCCTGGTGAAATTCAAAGACGAAGTGCGGAGGGACACCAGCCCTGAGCACTGGGCTTCGTTGAGCTCAACTGGAACATGCTGGTAACTGTGAGTTGCACTTAACAAGAATACACTGCTCCTGCAGCATCGTGAGAAATAATTTCTGCAGCAGCACCGTTGTGCTCTGGCACTGAAAACTTTAACCTTGGCCAGCTGGATGTGTATGAAATGGCTCCTCAATAACATTTTTGAGTTTACCTGTTCAGTTTAGTTTTGATATGCATTTCCCTGATTACTACAGAGCGTAGGTCAATACTTTTTCACAGTTTGTGGACATTGGCATTTCATTTCTATGAATTGAGTCTTTGTATCTATTGTCCGTTTCTACTGAGTAGTTTGCATTTTTAAATTGCTTCATAGGAGTTCTTTACATATTCTGGATACTAATCCTTAGTTGGTCAGATGAATTAAAAATATATTTTCTAATGGATAACTTTTTACGTTATATTATCTTTCTCATGAAATCTTATTTTTAGTATAGTAGGTATAATCAGATTTTTTAGTACATTTTGTGTCTTTTTGTTGAATATTGATGTTCTATAAGTACCCAACAATACTTTCTTATAGAAATTATAAAGTTTGTTTTTCACAGTGAGGTCTTTAATCCATTTAGAATACTTTTTTGTGTGAGGTAGGAAGATGAATGTACCGTAACTGATTTTCTCTAGGATAGCCAACTGTCTAGGGTCATTTACCAAGTGCTAACATTTTTGTGATACATTGTCATATCTGTTCATAACACATAAGAAAATTTGTTTCCAGGTTATTTTATCCACTGGTTAATTTATCTAAACAGAGTTTTAAAAACAAATTTCTCCCTAAAACCAATATATTCTATTTGTAATATTTTATTTTCATGTTTTATACTGTTCATGTGTGTGAACACATTATGTTAGGTTGAGGAACTACATCCTCAAGTCATAATAAATCAGTCCTAATTTACCAGTCTTGTCCATCTGGGTGGTAGAGCTGAAGGTGGAGGAATGTCTTCTTTCCTGAGTCTTTGAATAGCTTGTAAAGCCACATGATCATGTTGTTTTCCCTCACTTCCCATAGTGCCCTCGGGAGGAATCAGGATATTGGGGGGTTATCTTTCTAAGGAACGATTAGGAAATTGTTGATTGATAAATAGTTTACCCTCTTCTACAAAATGAGATTTTCCTTAGTAGTTAAAACATGGTACTGCAAGACTTTAGGGATTTTTATTGCTAGCCTGCTATTTATTTATTTTCTTTACTGCCTCCTAGAATTCCTTTGTTTGTTTCTTTCTTTCTTTCTTTTTGTGGCACTGGGGATCGAACTCACAACCTCGCACCTGCCAGAGAGGCGCTTAAGCCACTGAGTTAAACTCCTGGCCCTAGTTTTTTGAGGCAGGGTTGCACTATGTAGCTCAGGCCAGCGTTGTGCTAGCATTGCAGCCCAAGCTGGCCTCGAACTCACAACTTTCCTCCTACCTCAGACTCCTGAGTGGTGGTCTCCTAGAATTCCTTAACTGGGCATCCACCCATGACCTTTTCCCTTGTTGGCCTCTCAAATGTGGAGGGATGTACCTGGTATTCAGACTTCACATGGGAGAATCACTGCATTGAGTTGCACAGTGCATCCTAGATCAGTTTTACTTTCTGAAACTAGATGTACTTGAGAAATAATCACTGTGTCTTCCTTTTTCCTGCTTTGTGTGTTGGGACCCTAACCTGGACGTGAGCGCAGGGGTGGCAGACAGACGCTAAGGTGTTCCTTCCCTAAGGTTCCCTGCCTCCCTCTGGTGTCCATGCCTTCCAACGAGCCCCTCCTTGGGCGTGGCGAAGGTGGTGGGGGGTCACTGCCGTCTCTGTACTTGACTCCATCCCAGCCGTCTGGCCCTGTTCCCTTGTCCACTGCTGTCTGAAGAAACAGCTGCCAGTCTTACAGAGGAAATGACACAAGTTCTGTCCATGATCGGAGTGACCTTTTCCAGCGGAGCTCTGAAGAGACCCAAGCTTTGAAGACATCACGATTTCAGCTTCTGAAACCCCAGACAGTGAGTGTTACTGAGCGGTGCCTGAACTTCTGACCCAGAGATGCTGTGTCATAATAATCGTGTGCTTTAAAAGTGGCACTGTTTGTAGTAATTCTTATGCAGCAGTGGAAGACAATGCACGAATTTACAGATTATTTCTGAAAGTCACTTTCCTAGAAATAGTATGTTGGAATATTCCGCAATGCTATCAAGTTTGTATTTATCCAGATTAGAAATGCGAGAATGTTTACGTTGACTCTCTCCCAGGGCCTGCTGCCTAACTGTGAGGAGAAGACTTTCCGCAACACACACTGGCTTCTACTTTCCCTGTCTACATGTGATTTGCGCACAAGGCCAGGTTCCCCGAGCCTGTAGCTCTGGGAGAGAAGGACGCTCTTTCTGGTTCTCTGCAGTGGCCCCAGCATCCAGTGAGGAGCAGGGAAGTGTCAGTATCCTCCTACTGTCGTGATCACAATTCTCTGTTTCGGGGCTGTCCTTTGGATCTTCAACCTCCCAGAGCCGCGGGGCCGTCTGTCCCCAGCCGCAGGTGCTGCTGGGTTCCTGGGGCAGGGCGTGAAGGAGGCCCTGGGCCCAGCCCTGCCTGTCTCCCGCTGCTTCCTGGTTGCTGCTCCCTCCCCCAGGCTCGGGAACCTGGGCCGCGGCCCCCGCGGGGCCCAAGCAACAGCCAGCCACTGGGGACCTCAGGGACCGTGCGCAAAACCCCGCTCTCTTCTGCCTGAATTACCCCGTCACGTGGCGGGCTGCTGCCGCGCACACCCAGCCCCCGACGGGGTCCCGTGGGTGGCCTTCAGCCAGGCGAGGGGCGGCGTCCGCCTCCTTGGCGCGGGGAAGCCGAGCCTGTCAGCGAGTGCCCGACCGAGGTGCGACGGCCCGGGCCTGGCCTCGGGGTGGAAGGCACCGAAGGGCCCATGGCGCGCTGACCGGGCCCCCTCGGCGCCCCGCGGCCTCTCCGCCCGCCGGCCCTGGGCTGCAGGTGGCGCTGCCCGGCGCGCAGGCCGAGTGCCTGGCCAGCTGGAGGCGCCGCCCTCGCGGGCTGGGCTGCGCCGGAGGCCTGGGTGAGGCCGGCCCGCTGCGCCCCCTGGGGTCCGGAACGGCAGGCGGCGTGGTCCCCGCGCAGGTCGGGCCCCGGCGGACAGGGAGCGGGAGAGGACGCTGCTGCCGATGGGGCGGCGACGTGCCGGCCCCTGAAGTCCAGGACGCGGCGAGACTAATGCAGGAAGCCGTTAGCCGGGCCAGGCCGGGGGAAGTGTGAGCTACTGGATTCTCTGCAGGGCCGGAAGGGATCGTTTTTAACTCTGATTTCTGTGGGACTCGATGGCAAGGTTGGAGGGGCAGCGTCCCACTGCCGACGACCCCGACCCTCCTCCAGAGCCCAGGCGGCGAGCAGATGGCCTTTCCTAGCGCCCACCCCGCTACAGTCTGCCTGCCAGGGGTGCGGACGGCGGACACCCCCTCTTTCAGCATCACGTAACCCAAGTTAGTCAGTTCTGGTAAATTTAGAACTTTGACAGGATATGGAGGAGTCTCTTTTTCATGAAATGCATTTGCTTGCCAGAAGCGAACAGAAGTCATCGTAAAATATTGAATGAGAAAACACTTGAATTACACTAATTTTAGTTGTAACAGAACCTCAAGTTGTCATTTGCGTGAAGAAGAAGTACACGTGGAGGTGGAACGCTGTCCAGATTGCATGAAGTCGAAGGCCTCTGTGCTTGCGGTCTTTGTCAATATCTGGAGCCGGAGGTTGCCCTCAGGCTTGGAGTCGCTCTCCTAGGAGACCAGGGAGTGTCTGTAATGTAGCTGCTGAACAGTCTGATTGGCGTCATTGATATTGCTAAACCTCCGCAGCCGAGTGACTTAGAACTGCGGGGACGCTTTCACCCTCATGGATCCTGCCGCCGACAGGCGTCTGACCACTCCTTTTCCAGTGTCTGCGTCTTAGCACGTCTTTCTTCAGAGCCCATCCTGATGTTTTGTCTTAATAAAACATGCTGGGGAGGCAGGCGCCTCCCTGCTTTGCGTACTGAAGGCAAGGACTCTAACCAGGATTCTTTTCTGTTAGAAAGTGCTTAATTGATGTGGATGGACTGAAATTTGAGATGAGTTTAATAACACCCCCAGGGATGTGTAGACCTCATTCCTTCTATTTCTATGCCTCAAGAGGGCTTTCCTGCATGCTTATTAGGACGTGGGAGGAAATCATTTTCTTATTAAAATTCAAGAGTGGGATAGTTCAAATATAATGTTTAGAACCTTGTAGGCCTTTGTGTTTCTAGAAGCATACAGAGATTTACAAGCTATCATTTCATTCCTCATCAAATATTTGGTAGGTGTAAATTTATTACTGAGCCAGGGAACTGTGCCAGGTACTAAGAATTCACTGGACAAGCACCACAATTTGTGTTTGTGGAGCTCACAGCCTCACAGCCAACCAACCAACATCACAGTGGAGCAAAGTTAATGACAGAAAGTGCCTTGGGGTTTCGGAGCAACAGGAGGTAGACCTGAAGTCTGCAGTGTAGGCTCCCCAGGAGTAGGCAGCAGCCTGCAGGGGAAGGGTTACCAATGTGTTTTAGACAGGAGACTGACTTTGTGCTCCTGTGCCAGGATGAATCAGGCCAGCTACAGAGAAAACATCCAGAAAGATGGTCCTGTCCCTTCTCAGTTCTGTGTTAGGTGCCCAAAAGATTTACTTTCTATTTTGCTCTTTAGCTGTAATTTAAATTTTTTAAAAGTTGGTTTTGGCAGCTGCCTCACTAAGGTGGGACATGTGTCTTGCTGTGTGTAGTTTGCTAGGGCTACTGTGGCAAAGCACAACAAACAAATTACAACAAATAACAGCTTACATTAGAAATTTACACATACACACACACACACACACACACACACACACACACTGAAGGCTGGAAGTCCAAGATCAAGGTGTGGGCAGGGTTCACTGCTGCTAAGCTCTTCTTCTTGACAAGTAGATGGCATTTTCTCCCAGTTCTTATGTTGTCTTCCCTCTAAATTTCTGTATTCTAATTTCTTCCTAAAGGACGCCAGTCCTATGGAATTAGGGCTGACCTAATGACCTCACTTCATTTAATTACCTCTGTAAAGACCTTGCCACATTTGAAGTTACTGGAAGTTAGATTTGGGGGCATTGGGTCAGTAATTCAGCACATAACACTTAAGTAAAATATTTTTCTTAAATTGTTGCTGCAAAAGAATTTTGAAACAAAGGAAGAAGAAAATTTCTCTTGAAGCTTTGGGAGCATTACCGGTCAAATTTAATCAAATTCCTTTACTGGTAAGTGTCTCTGTACACAGTGCACTGGTGTAGAGAGAAACCTATTGTTACTAAATCATGAAAGATGCCTCCCCCACCCTCAATTCCCTTTCTGGGTTTCCAGTAAGGAAAAAGGAGAGCACTTCTGGGTATGTTTACCTTTTATCTTTAAACAAAGAGAAATAGAATCAGACACAGTAAAGCCGGGTCTTGTTCCTAGCATCTGCTGTTCCTGCACCAGAATTGGGGTGAAAGAGGAGAGGAGAAGACTCAGTCAGCACTGGCGTATTTGCAATTAGAAAGATGCCGTTATTTTAAAAGCTGTTCGTGCTTTTTATTGAATTTAAAAGTCACATATTGCCTTAAATACTTCTTTATCCAATTTCATTGTGACTTACATCATATTCTCTTACATAAAAACGACTCTCCAGACCAGAGTTTTTTCATGCTGACATCTGTCCAAAAATATTCTCTCTGCAACTTGCAGGCATAACCACTTGTTTTAATGCCACCACCTCCTTCTTCCTGCTGTCACGTTCTTGTAGAACAGGCAAGTGAAAAGAAAACATTCCTCCTGGGAACCCATGAGATGTGCCGTGCTTTTCTGTCAAGTGATTTCTTAGATTTATGTAACTCGTAGAAAACAAACACAGACGTGTGCTACAATCAGGGAACTCCAGTTTGCTCTATGTTTAAAAACCTCCGTCTGCTTTCTGAAGGAGGAAGGCCAGCTCAAGTCAGAGTGCATGGACTCTTCATCAGCAGGAACTGTCAGTGTGAGGACTGGTTTCAAAGTGTCCCATCAGAAAGGAGCAGGTGGCAGAATCAGAGCACCTAACCTGGTGAGCGCGGCATGCACCTGCAGGTGTTCAGACCCCAACCACTGTGTGGGGGAACTGGGAGAGGCTGGATCTATTGCAGTAGGGCAGTGTGATAGGAAAAAGGAAAAACATGGACAGAGGGTGACCTAAAGAGGCAGAACTTTATGATTAACTTGTTATGTACAAAGCAGGAAGCCTCTGATCTTGAAAGCTTCATTGAGCATCCAAAGCTGGTAAGTTTCCCTAAGATCTTAATTCTCTGAGACCAGGGATTATTGCACTGCAGTTACTAAATGTTCTCAATGATCGGGTTAGAGAGTCACCTTTGTGTAATGTCTCTACAATCGAAAGTTTGAGACAAATCAATTTCATCCCAGTCTGTGAAAAGGCAAAAACAAAGCAAAAGATATCCAATATAATTCTGAAAACTAAATGAAGATTTATTTTCCTTAACAGACGCAAAACATAGAAGTTGTACTTCTGGGGTTCTTTCCCATAACTAAAAGATCTAGAAGTTATAATTAAAACAAACAGAAAACGCACAGAAATGAAGGCAGATCATAAGGGCTTAGGACCCAAGGAGTGAGCTGGAGGTGAGTTCTCTGGTGCTTCAGATGTCTTCTTCGAGCATGTACTGCAGAAACCAGCAATCGACTAGGTATGTCCTAGACAAGAGAAGGTCCTCAAAAGCCTTCTCCCTTACACAGAGGTCCAGGAAAAGAGGAGCCTAACAAGAAAGAACACTCCCAGACCACACTGCTCTATGCCAGCTGGGCACCACAGGAAAAGCTGACTTCACATGAAAGGCATCTTTGACTCAAGGTACTCTAGATCTCCACTGGGGTGGTGTTGAAATGTGGCCTGAGGGACACGGTGGCACACACCTGCCATGTCAGCACCAAGGAGGCTGATGCAGGGGAACTGGAATTCGAGGACAGCTTGGGCTACCTAGGCTGACCCTACCTTAATAAAAAAGAAGAAGAAGAGGAGGAAAAAGAAGAATAGGAAAAGAAAGAAGCAGAAGAGGAGGAGGAAAAGGAGGCGGTTGAGGTAAAAGAGAAGTAGGAGGAGGAAGTAAAGGAAGAAGACTCTGGACATTCATTCCCACTGTGTGGTGGCCTCAATCTTCCAGTGGCATCTTATGCATCCACTTCCCTCAGGGACAGTGAGGCACCCTCTGCCTCTGCAGGGTAGCGTGTAAGGAGCGTGGAGCGTCAGGTGGAGAGCTAGGACTCTAACCCTTGAGAAGCAAGGAAAGCCCCATCCAGCCAGGTCGTCTAAGCGCATGAGCCCAGCAGGAAACCTGAGCTCTCATTTCTGTCCAGCAGCTCAGCGGCAGCATGTGCCATGCTGCAGGCCCGGGGAGCCACACGGAGCACCTGATGCTCTATTCCAGCCAGCAGCAACCTGGGAAAAGTAAAGAAGTAGATGACATGCCAAACTAAACAGAAATTTGGTATGATCATGGTTCTTTTAAAAGTCAATAAATACACTCAACAATGAAATTAAGAAGAGGAAAGAGACTTGAAGAGAAAACACTAGAAATTACCTCACTTAAGCAATAGAGAAAAATAGACCATTCCTCTTTACATCTACCATATAATCCAGGATCCAGCTATCCCATTCCTCACTGTATACCTGAAGGAATCAAAGTCAGCGCACTATAGAGGCACTCGCATAACCATACTTACTGCAACACAATTCATGATAGCCAAGTTACGGAATCAGCCTCTATGCCCATCTATGGATGAATGCACAAAGAAAATGCCTGTCTATTTATCTATCATCTATCTATCATCTGTCTTAAATGTCTTTTTCAACTGTAAAGGAAAATAAAATTATGTCATTTGCAAGAATATGAATGAAACTAGAGATCATCTTACTAGACAAAATAAACCAGACTCTGAAACACAAGTATCACATGTTTTCTTTTATATGTGGCATCTGGATAAAAAGATAACATGAAAATAAAAGAAAGACTATTAAACAAGAGGAAGGAAATTAGGTAGAGGAGAGGGGAAGTTGAGGAAGGTAATGGGGTTAGAGATGGTCAAAGTATGTTATATGCATGTATAAAAATGTCAGAGTGAAATCCATTATAACTAATGTTCACTAACAAATTTAAAAAATGTACTGAAGTAAGTGAACAGAGCCTCATAGGTATGCAGAACTGTACAAAAGATCTATTCATTATTCATGAGTCCCTAAAGGAAAAAAAATGGTGCTGAAAAAGTGTTCAGAAAAATGACGGCAAATACCAATATTTGTTTTTCAAAAAAAACCCCCATAAACCTACAGATTAATAAAGATGATTAATCATGGCAATCCCAACAAAACTACTCAAGGACAAACCACAATCAAACCTCTTAAAACTAAAGACACATAGGAAATCTTGAAAGTAGCCAGGAAAAAATGTCACATGAGTCATAGGGGAAAATCTTGAATTGTTTGAATTTCTCATCTGAAACCAAAGAGTCCAGAAGGAAGTGGGACAGCATTTTTCAGTGTTCTGAAAGAAAACCTTTTCAGTTCAGAATTCTGTATGTAGAAAAACAGATCTTTCAGTGATGAATGTGAGTCAGGTAGTCTCTGATTGTATTAGTTACCTTTCCTGTCACTAAGACCCAGTGCCCAATGCCTACCATTTAAAGGAGGAGAGGGATAGTTCACTCAAGGTTTCAGTCCATGGCTGGCCTGTTCCAAGGCAAAGACAGGTGGAAGAGCATGGCAAAGCAGAGCTGCTTAGCTCATGGTAGCCACTGGGAAGCGGAGCAAAATGGGAAAGTGGAAGAGGTGAGAGATCAAGCCTGGATCCCAGGGTTACTTCTGCACGACCACCCAGACCACCAGGGAGTGCGCTACACCTGTTCCTGAGGCCGTGGGTCCCAAAGCAAATCAAACTGAAACTCCGCCCTGCCTGCCACACAAATGAACAGAAACCAAACTTGTTGCCAGCAAATTTACCTGGAAAGAATGGATAAAAGAAGTTCTCTAAACAGGGAATAAGTTATAAAACCAAGAATCTTGGGTTATCAGGAAGAAAGAAAAAGCAGGGAGAAAAGCATGGCAAACAGGAACAGGATTTTTTCTTCTTCTTGAATTCTCTAAATTATATTTTATGGCTGAAATAAAAATTATGATCCTGTTTAATGTGGTTTCCAATTTTTTTAGAGACAATATTTTTAAAAAAATTATGAATTGTGGAAGAGAACAGGGTATATGGGAAAGTGAATTTTCTTCACTTCATTTTAATTGGAAGAATGTCAATACATGTAGACTTTGATAAATTATGTATAAATGAAATAATGTCTAGAGCATCTCTCAAAATGCAACATAGAGACATAGTTCAAATCACTACAAATAAATGAACACCAAATTCTAAGATAGGTCAAATACCCAAGAAAGGCAAGGAAAAAAAAAAAAACACTGAGGAATAAAAACATAAAAGAGAAAGAAAATGGAAGACTGGCATCTAGCATATCAATAATTAAATTAAAAATAGATGTTTAAATATATCAATTAAAGGGCAGCAATTGACAGAGTGGCTTGAAAATTATGACCAACTCTTTACAAAAAAATCACTTTGAATATAATGACACTTGTAGGGTGAAAGTAAAGGAATGGAAAAATAGGTCATGAAAATGTTAATGGAAGAGAAAAAGAATGGCTATGTTAATATGTGGACTTTAGAGCAAAGAAAATTACCATGGCTATGCAGAAATAGTGAGTCAATCTACAGAGAAACACAGCAATGCTAAATGTGGATAATCCAAGTAATAGAGCTGCAAATTATATGAAAAAAAATGGACAGCATGAAAGGAAGAAACAGACAACTATCACATTTGTAGCTGGGAACTTCAACTTCATTCAACTATAGAAAAAAACCTAAATACAAAATTAGCTCAGATAACGCTTCTTACAGAAATGGAGAAAACAATCCTAAAATTTGTATAAAATCAGAAGAAACCTAGAAAAGCAAAAGCAGTTCTGGGCAACAAGGACAAGGTAGGTGACATCATAGTCTGGATTTCAAATTATACTACAAAGCTACAATCATGAAATCAGTGTGGTATTGGCCATAGGACAGACTTTGGGTTATTGGAACAGAATGGAAGATACAGAAACAACTCACACTCACCTATGCTATCTTTGACAAAGGATTCAAATCCTTTTGCTAAGGAAACGATAACTTCTTTAATAAATGGTGGTGGGAAATTGGCTATCAATGTGCCGAAAACTGAACTAATACTCATATCTCTCACCATACACTACACTAAAATCAAAATGGATCAAAGATCTCAACATAAGGACAGAAATACTTAATCTCCTGGAAGACAAAACAGGGAAAACTCTCAAAGACATAGGTGTGGGCAAAGACTTTCTGAATAAAACTTCAGTTGCACAAGAACTAATACCAAGAATCAATAAACAGGACCACATTAAATTAAAAAGATTTTGCACAGCAAAGAAACTATCAATGAACTGAAGAGGCAATTATAGAATGGGAGAAAAATTTTCCAGCTATTCCTTCAACAAAGGACTAACACCTAGAATATAAGAAATCCAAAAAACTAACACCTAGAATATAAGAAATCCAAATTTAAAGACCCTGTCAAAAATTGACATCTGAAATGAACAGATGCTTCGTAAATGAAGAAATACAGTTGGCCAATAAATACATGATAACATGTTCAGCATCACTGACCATTTAAGAAATGCAAATTAAAACAACATTAAGATTCCACCTCACCCCAGAAAGAATGGCTATATCAAGAAGTTAACAAGTGCTGACAAGACTGTGGGAAAAAAGAAATGCTTCTTCATTGTTGGTGGGGATTTAAACTGAATCAACAATTATGGAAATCAGTATGGAGATTCCTCAGAAAACTAAAAACAGAAATTCCATTTGACCCAGTTATCCCTCTAATTATCCCCAGAAGAGTTAAAAATATCACACCATGGTGATGTATATCTACCCATGTTTATAGCATCACAGTTCATAGTAGCTGAATCTTGGAAACAGCTTATATACCCATCAACTGAAAAATGGATAAAGAAAATGTGTTATTCATATACAGTGGAGTACTACTCTGCCACAAAGAAGAACTTGAGGCATATGCAGGAAAATGGAGGCACCTTGTGTTGGGTGATACTATGTCCCCCCAAGTCCTCATACACTTTTGATGAGGCTGAGTCTGGTGCTTCTGTTTGGTTTGTTATCGAGAGCTGGGATTGATGATGTGAGTGCTACACCCGCCTAGGGGTGGAGCTGGGATACAGTGTAAGGGAGGCGGCTCTTCTTGCTCGTTTCCATCTTCTCTTGCACTCTCTCTTTCGCCAGCACGCCTTGTGGTTGTGGCGGCTTTCAATGGCAGCCCTGCCACACCATGCTGCCTTGGAGCCAACTGGGTATGGACTGAAACTCCCCAGAAACTGTAAGAAATAAACCTTTCCTTCCCTAATTTTGGGCATCAGGTATTTTGTCTAGGCAACGTGTGAAAAGTAACTAAGGCACACCTTGAGACCATAATGTTAAGAGAAGTAAATCAAATGCACAAGCTTAAACATTACGTGATTTCCTTTATATGAAAAGGTTAGGGCCAAGGATATAGTTCAGTGGCACAGTGCCTACCTGGCAAGTATGAGGTCATGAGTTTGATTCCCAATATTAAAAAAAAAGTAAAAGTAAAAGTTACTAGGAAAAATGTTATTGTATTGTAAGTATGTTTCTGCTGCCGGTTTCTAGTTTTACTCTAATGTGGTGTGAAAAATCATTTTGCAGGATTTCTATTTCTTCAAATACATTAAGGTCTTTATTGTTGCTATGAGCATTCCTATTTAGAATAAAAAAATAAATTCCCAAGAGAGGAAAATATGTGAAGATAGCATAGCTATAGCTCAGTGGTTTTCTAGAATTGGGGGGAGGGATTGGCAAGTGACAGCTAATGGGTAGAGTGTCTTGTTTTGGGAATAAGAAAAATGATCTAAATTTGTGGTCACAGTTGCACAACTCTGTCAATGTGCTAAAATCTACTGAGTCTTTCACTTTAAGTTTGCAAATTGTGTGGTGTGCAGATTTTAGTTTAATAAAGCTGTTACTTAAAAATAGCTAAGATATAGGATGACTCAACAGTATCAACCATTAGGATCTGATTGACATCTGTAGAGCATTCTACAAATCAGTAACAGAATACATATTCTTTTGAAGAGACACAGAATATATATGAAGAAAAACCATACCCTGGGCCGTGAGGTAAACCTTAACAAAATTAAAATAATTAAAATAATGTAGATTATATCCTTTGACCGTCGCGTGCTTAAACAAGAAAGAAACAATGGAAAGATGACTGGAAATTTATCTTTCAGTGATATTTTCCTCCACGTGTTTGGAGAAACACCTAAAATCTAAGTAATGCAAGTCCAAAAAATCCATAAGTCAAAGGGTGACTAAAATTTTTTAAAAGTACTGAGCTAAATAAAAAAGAAACACACCAAATTTGTGGGATACAGCTAATACAGTACTGAGAGGGAAATTGATAGTATTAAATATATACAACAAGAGTAAAGTTCTCAAATGAATAATCTATGTTCACACCATAAGAAACTAGAAAAAAGGTAAAACAAACCTGTAGCAAGTAGAAGGAAGGCAATGATAAAGGTAAAAGTAGAAATCAGTGAAACTGTGAGCAGTAAAACATCAAGAAAACCAAATAAAACAAAAAGACTGCTTCTTTGAAAAGATTTATGAGATGTACAAATACCTTCCAAATAAGGTAAACATAAATTATTGGAATCAGAAAATAAGCAGAGGATTTCATGGTAGATTTTGCAGACATCAGAGAGATTGAAGGAAATACTATGAATTATTTTACACACATACATTTGACAAGTTGGATGAATGACTTCTCCTTGAAAAGCTTAGTGCCATAGTTCCCATAATATGAAATACGTAACTTGAATGTCCATTTAACAATTAAAAGAACTGAATTAGTGATTAAAAACTCACAAGAAAATGTCTCTAGGCCCAGATTGTTTCATGGAGAATTTGCCATTCAAAAAATTATCACCAATTTCACACAGTGTCTTCCAGAGAGAATTAGTTTTGTACCCTTCAATACTGCAAAGCTTTAGTCTCTTTCAGGAAATAGAAAATAAGGGAACATTTTCATCTTACTCTATGAAGCCAATAATTCCTTAATACCAAAATTAGACAGACAGTAGAAAAAAAGAGAAGATCCTTGTGTAGGATCCTAACAAATTACTAGTGAAAAGATTCACTAGTGCACACACACACATACAGACACACACGCATAACCTTTATCTCCAAAGTAGGTAAGGCTAGTGCAGTATTTTAAAACTTATCAATGAAATCATTAAATTTATAGTCTGAAAGTTTTCCACATATATTTTAAGATAATATTGTCTATATCTGTAAGTATTATTAGTGGTAGAAAACAGATTAATTTTCTGATATCCAGGTGAAAGGAGTCTTTTCAAGCCTGATATAAAATTCAGAAGCCTGAAGAAAAAGATAACAGCATTGGTACTTGCAAATGATACATTTTTACTCTGTAAGCTGCCCCATAAATTACTGAAGACCTATGACAAATGTGGAGGCTATGTTTGGAATACAGTTATGTTTATAAAATGCTCTTAAAAGCATATGAAAAACAGATCAAGTAAATGAACAGAGAAGAAAAAAATAAAAATTCCAAAAAACTTAAGAAGAACTCAGGGCTACCAATAATCAGTGAAATGCAAATGAAGATATTGTGTCTTAGGCATTTTCCTGTTTGCTAGGATGAAATCCTGGGAGACCTACAACAACAGGAGGAGAGGCTTATTTTGACTCATGGTTTTAGAGGATACAGTCCATAGATGGCTAGCTCCATCCAAGGCGGAAATAGCATGGTGGAAGTGTGTGGCGGAGGACAGCTGCTTATTCCATGGCATCCAGAAAGAAGAGAGAGAAGGAAGGAGCCTGGGAGGAAGATTACAACCCCAGACCAGACCTCCTAATGACCTATTCATCTCTGAACCCTTCAGTGGATTAATCCAGTTATTCTGAAAGCTCTATCTGAGTTTTTTGGGGACATTCCAGATCTTAAGCATAACATGTTGAGATATCATAAAACATTTTACCAGAATGGCCATGATTTTAAATAATCCACTGTCTGGAATTCTGAGACTGCAAGGAAATGAGCACTTATAGAAAGTTCATGGGAGTGTCACTATTTGAATGACAACTTAGTAACAGTGATTAAAATTTCGATGTGATGACCTTAGACCTAGTAAATTTTTAAAAACTGTCCTCTAGAATTGCTTAGGCAAAGAAGTCAACACACAATGAAGAGAAAGTTCTTTGCAGTATTGTTTCAAATTATCTGAAATTAGAACAATAGTAGTGTCTTTTACTCAGCTGTTACTGGCTACCTAAAATATAGTATGTTGATTTATTAGAAGACTGAGCCAAGCAAAAAACGATTAGTGAAGTGAATTATATACACTACAAATACAAATATAAAAGGGTAGCAATTTAAGTGAAACTTGAATTCGAGAGAATGAGGGTGCAATTCTTAAATTCTACCACATATATTGGTATATGGAAAGAAATATGTATGTATTTTAAATAGCATATCTATAATAAATATATAAATTTATTAATAATAAATATGCATATATTTCCTTCACATCCATGAATTCCCCATTCATGAATTATAGCAAGTTTTAATCCAAAATATTAGGGAAAAATTATATCTTTACTGAACATGCACAGACTTCTGCCTTGTCATTATTCCCTAAACAATACATTAAACAACCACTTATGTAGCACTGATGTTATACTAAATGTTATAAGTAATCTACAGATATTTTAAAGTATAGGAAAGTGTGTGTGACGATTACATGCAGAGAAGTCATCATTTTGTATATAAGGGTCTAGAACATTCTTGGATTTTGGTATCCTCAGGGGTCCTGGAGCCAATCCTCTGTAGTTACTGAGGGATGACTGCATATGTGTATGTGACTGTGTGTTTATAGTCACAGAATATTTACAAAAAGATACACAAAGATAACAAAGCATTCTTCAGTATTTTGGAAGAATTTTTTCTTTAATATACTTTTAATTGTTATTAAAGTGATATGGATAATGTTTTGCTTAAAATATCAAGCAGCACGTCAAGGTTTATCATGAAAATGAGCCTCAATTGTGGATTCTAAGTCTCCAATTAAAAATAGTGTAAAATAGAAAAAACACAGTTGAAGAAAAAAATAGGTAACACCTGAAATAAAGAGAAGAAAATGTGAATGAGGCCAGAGAATAAACCTACACATAAGCATAGATTATGTTTGTCTTCATGTTTCGTGATTCTTACAGTACCACATGGTAGGAACTTGACTGGTATTTCCAAGCAGACCATCTTCCTGTGGCTTAAGAGATGCACATCCAGGAGGTCGGGTGCAGTACATGCTCACATCCGTGGTATACATGGAGGGTATTTGTGGTCAGCGGGAGGATGTGCATTCTTAGCTGTTCCAGTGACCAGAAGTGGCTGCTGTCCCTTCCTTGATGTGGGCAGAGAGAGAAGGAAATGGCCAGAGCATGATCATGGAGTCACCAGCAATCGCCTGGGCTCCAGTGCCATGCAAAATACTGGCACCCAGGATATTTAACCTCTAAAGCAATGTGGTGACCTGACACAGACCTTGAGGTGCCTGTGTTGCATCAGCCTCAAACTGTCCATGGGAAATTATGAGAAGAATCTGAAGTCCTTAAATCCCAGAATTCCTGTGTCCAGGTTCTTAATCTTTTCCAGCAGTTCTGATAACTGCCAAGCATGCAATTTCTCAGTATTTTACATCTTTCTTTTACATTAACAAGCAGCAATCTTTCTCTTTGTGGAATTAAACTTCACAAAAATATCTTTGCAAGCAGATTTGTGTCTTGATAACAATCTGTTGATTAATTTGGCGGCAGAATGCTGATGGAGTGCGTGAATCTCTGGGAATGCTTCCAGCAGATACGCATCAGTGTAATTAAATCCTTCCAGCATTTTACAACTGTCAGAATGATGTTTTACCATTCCAACACCCAGCCTGGCTTCAAGTGTGTGTGTATGTCTTTCATAGCAGTTTGTGTGCTATGTTCACACTACCCCACCCCAGTTTCTTGAAGGTAGAAGAAATTTGCCTCCAAGGTGCTGTGATTTGAGTAAGTCTCCTGCCAAAGGTTGATATGCTAAAGGCTTAGTCAGTAGCTTGGGGTATTACTGGGAAGTAGAGCAGCCTTTTAGGAGGTGGGGCATAGGAAGAAGTTAGGTCAGGGAGGGTGTGACCTTGAAGGGATTATGGGGACCCCAACCCTGCCCCCTGCCTCCCAGGCACCTTTGCCATATATTCCTGCCACAGTGTACTGTGCAGCCACAACCCCAAACAACAGAGCCAAGTGGCTATGAACTGAAACCTCTGAAACTGTGAGCCAAACTAAACCTTCTGTCTTATTAAGTTGATTTATCTAAGATACTTGTTACATTAATAGAAAGCTGACTGATCAAGGAGGGTTGCAGGTTTAGTCTGGTCCTTGACTTTTCCTTAGAGACCATTTTGTGCTTTGTCTAAAGGTGATATTAGTAATCAAAAAGGCTGTAGAAGAGTTGGGGAAGAGCATAGGTTCAGAACAAAACAAACCTGCCTTTAAATTCTGATGCTACTGTTTGCATATTAGTTCATGAAATCTCAATTTCTTCTTGTGTTAAATGGGGTAACAATACTTCAATAGGAGACTTGAGAATTAGAAAGTAATTTTGGGAGAGTGCTTTTAGACAGGAACATAGATACAGTTTATATAAGTGGATGCCCAAATCAAAATTTGAAACATCTTCATTTATATTGAATCATGTAATCCCTTGATAACCCAGAGACTGTGGGGCAGAGATACTTGCCTCCTTTCAGAGAGAAGGAAATCGAGGCATCAGTCAATTTTACACCTTGGCCAGAGCTTTCCTGAACAGACCAGACCTTGGTGCCTTTAGGATGGAGTGCAAAGCATCAGAGACATGCACACAAGGATCAAGAGTGTGAGGGTGAGCCCGCCATAGGAGTGTGAGTGACCCCTTTGGGGATCACCATTCAGGGATAATAGGGTGGAGTCAATGAGGTAGCTGGAGGTTCTTTAGTGGTCTTTGTCTGCTTTGCTGAGAGTCTGAGAATTGATTATCTAGTGTGGTAAATGCTCTTCATACCAGAGGGCTCACAGGGATGGAATTTTCCAGTGGTAGTGGAAAAGGAGCAGGCTATTTAGATTCAATGTCTAAAATTTCTAATTCCAGTCCATGGGACTATAGCATCCTGAAGTTGAAAGGGATCATACAGTTAATCTAGCTCAACTATACATAATTCCATAACCACAGCAACACCTGATAATATAGCATTTCAAAGTTTACAAGGCACTTTTAAATATATTATTCCTGGTGGCCTAGATACACAGTGGACAGGGTGGTGTAAGTGGCTTGGTCAAGGTCCCACAGCTATGTGAACAAATGTCAGAACAGGGGTTTAGAGACTGATCTCTCCTCAAACATCTTTGGGGATCACCTGCAGATCACTGTGTATTAGGATAGGAATCTCCTTGTGTGGAAATTCTTTTCACTCATTTCTCACCCACTGAGGATAAATTCTTGATATGAAACACATTTGTGTAACTTCTCTAAGTAACTCATAAAATTGGATTGAGTCTCTTCCAGAGGACAGCTCTTCACACACTTTGGGGCCATCCCTCTGGCCCCCTTGCCTTTTTTCTTCTCCTCTACTGCAGCCCCATTCATGTGGTCCTCTGCCACATCCAGTGCAACTCTTGAAATTCCCAGGGGGAGGATGGTGGAGGATGAAACAATGAGGACAAGAGCAGAAAACTGCGGTCAGGTGGAGCCCCATCGCCCTGTGGGAGGAAAGGAACTGCCCAACGACTGCAGCACGTTTATTTATACACTCGGCAGGTTGATGTAGGTGACCCTAACCTTAACCCTAACCCTTGCCCTCCATGGCCATGGTGTTTTTGTGTGGTCTGACTCTCTAAAGTATAGCCTGTATTTGCCCTTGGACCCCCCACCCCGGGCCCTGGCAAACTGAAAAGCGAGAAGAGTGACAGTAGCCTCTCGTGGGTCATCACCCCATTGCAGCCTTACTTGCCCCTTGGGCTTTGCTCTACCTTGAATTGTATATATTGTAGCTATAAATTCTGTTACTTGTTTTGTGGCTCCTGGGTCCTTAACTTACAAATTCTTGTCCTTGGAATTCCCTCTGCCTTCTGCTTGATACAGGCATTTGTGCACCAGCATCATCTCCTTGGACGAGAATTGCCTAGGTCCCTGAACTCTATAGATGAGCTACCCCAGGGAAGGAAAGCGGGAGAACACATACAGGTAGGAGTTCTGGCCAACTGTATTGCAAGATGTAGTGATTTTACTAATACACTGGTGGCCTCGTTAGCTTAGCGAGAAGCTATTGATATTGAATTCACTGTCAATCAAGACTCATCTCCTGGCCTTCAGGTATTCAGTTCCATACGTGCCACTTCTTGGATCAGAGTAGAGGGCTTCATATTACACTTTCCTTCATGACATTTGCCCTTCATCCTGCAGTCCCCGGTATTCCTGGACTCCAGTATTATCACTGTTAGTGCTCATCTTTATTCAAAGCTGCTAGTCATTCAGGAAGCTGAGTTCAATTTAAAAAGGGTTCTAAGATTCCTTTCTTCTTTTACTTTTGCAATTTTTCCCCATTTTCCCTTTCTTAATCCATAATAATGAACATACCTATTTCACATCTCTTATATGTACACATAAAATATTTTCTTCATTTGAAGATGTAAGACTCAATATTGAATCAAGAGTAACTTCATTTTAGTGAGGATTTTGGGGTCTCTGTCATGTGAAAATGCAATTGCAAATCAAGGAAGATTCTTCCAAGTCAGTCCGGCAAAATATTACACTAAAGATAAAGATGTTTCCACTACATGTCAAGGATACTATACAAGGGATTTAGCAGTCATTTACCTTCTGAGTTGCTGAGAAGCTGAATGAAAGGAATCTCATATTCTTCTTCTTTTTTTTTTTTTTTTCCCCCGGCACTGGGGATTGAAATCACAAGTCACTGAGCCAAACTCCCGGCCCTGGTCTTTTGAGGCAGGGTTGCACTGTGTAGCTCAGGCTGGCCTTGTGCTCGCGTTATAGCGGAAACCAGCCTCAAACTCACAGCGCTCCTCCTACCTCAGCCTCCCGAGTGCTGGGATTAAAGGCGTGTGCCACCACACCCGGCTCCTTATATTCTTCTTAAAGTGTGTTTGGAACTTGGGGCTGAGACAATGGCTCCTGCCAAAAAACGCCAGAGGCCTGATCCAGGAGAAGACTGTAGCTAGCCTGAGGCTCAGGGAAAATCTCTGCTAGTTTTTATATAGAGTGAAAAAGGATTAACTAGCATTTCAATGCTCACTGTAAAATACATTTCAATCTAGTGCTACTCACCTTGTCAAATGTGCCTTGAAATTCCCTGCTGCATATGCTGTGAGTATAAGACATTGAAATTTAATCCACATACCTGAAGCGTTTCTAGTACTTAGCATATAGTCATGTTTTATAAGATCTACTATAATGAACCATGAAGTGTAATACCTAATAAGTGGCATATTAGGGATTAGCATATGATGATCTGTTGTCTACTATCTGTTTTTATGAATAAAGTTTTATTGCCGCAGTCATGCTCATTTGTTTATAGTTGTTCGTGCAACAACAGCAGGGTTGAGTCACTGCAATATCAGCCACATGTCCTACAAGCCTAAAATATTTACTGCCTCTCCCTTTGAGGTAAACGCCACCCAATTCTGTAATATATGATATAGTCAGTAACACATGACACAATAATATATAACATGCTACCTATCTATAAATCATAATAATGTGCTACATTGTACATAATATGCAATAGCTGAAAACATAATATATGGTCACCATATAAATATAATCTTTATATTTGCCTGAAGTTTGGGGAGGAGGTATTTGGCAGTTTGTACAATTGAAATGTTAGAGCATGTCTGTAATTTGGAGACTTTTTCATACTGGTACATCTTAAAGTTGTCCTGAGGATTTGGTGACAATGCATAGAAACTGCAAAACAAAAATAGTGATTGATAAAACAATTAACAAACATGATTTTAGCTGAATTTGTTCTATCTTCCAAATAAATTATGAGCAGATGGTATAGCTTTTAAGGGGGGTCCACATCAAGGACTATGGTTCAAGTTGGGGTTGAGCATTTCATTCTCTGAGCCAGTCAGAGAACACAGCATTGGCAGGAAAGTGGTAGATTTGAATTTTGTGGCCCAGACATAGAAAGAGCTTTGGGGTCTAGAGCTTTCAAAAATTAATTTTGAGGGGATCTGGGGTAAAAATCCAATTGTGTGAGCAGATGTATGGAGAGTTTTCACTGTGTGCATCTCTCTAACCCACTCAGTTAGCTATGCCGTGCTAGTTGGCCAAGTTTTTATTGAAAAATACCAGGGTAGAGCTATCCTGTTACTGTGCAATTTTTATTCCACAAGGTGGCATAAGAAATCAGGCCATTACTTTTATGTAGAGACCTCAGCGTGTACTCTGTCTTTATTCTGTACCCTCTGATTGCAGTAGCAGGCACACCCTGGCTGCTTTCTAAGTAACAAAGCTGTTTCCCTCTAACCTAGGTAGCTGAAGTAGGCTGCGGTTAACAGGGCTTAATGAAGAATACATAAGCTTCTGGCAGAGCTATACACCCTTTCTTTCTGTTTGTTGACAAAGAGACATTGCATAGTCTTACTGGGGCCAAACAATTCTCATCTAGTGAATATGAATATTCATAGATTGCGCAGGAATGAAATTATAAAGGCATCTGTTACACCATGAGGGACTCAGTGCTATGCTGGGCATTTCCTGTGTTTGGAATGTGAACAAAGAGCGTTTCATCTGAGTAGGACAATAAACTTCTTAGCACAGCTCTGTGAAACTCAGGCCATCTATTAAGTGTCACTGGTGTGGGTGTAGGCATGACCACAGTGTGTATGCTCCCTCAAGACTCCAGCTGGCAGCAAGGTGACATTGTAAAAGCTGGTGACATCTTCTGAGGTTCTGGTTACCTACCTAGTAGTTTTCCTTCCTTGTTCTCGCCTTCCCTCATATTCCTGCTTCCTCAGGGATTTAATTCACAGCAGATTAATGATGGGCAACAGTGGTTGGTACATGAGGATTTGCCTCTTAAAAGAGCAACAAAATGTTAGGACATTTTAACTGGTTGAGAGTTCTCTAAGTATCTCAGCTTTTCTTGACAGAATACCACCTGCAGGAAAAGCCCTATCCACTTCTCCTTGGGATGACTTAGTGCTTTGAAGAACACCTCTTTCAGGAGTCTTGGAGTTTTGCAGCTAAGCCAAAACACACGTGGACAATATAAAACAGGTTGTGACAGCAAGGCACACACCAGGAATTCACAGGTGTGAGGAGCTAGACATGTGCAGCTGTTCTCATACCTGTAGGCTTTGGTTCCAGGACTTCAGGTCTGCAGAGCCTCAAATCCCTGGTACAAAATGGAGTAGAGTTTGCTTAAAACCTACAAATATCCTCTCATATACCGAAATCATCAGTAGATTACTTAGAGAATCTAATACAAGGTAAATGCCATGCAAATCATTGTTATGCTTTATTGTTTAGGGAATAATGACAAGAATCTGCATATATTCAGTCCAGATGCACATTTCTTTCCATGGCCACCTGACGTTGGTTGATCCTGTGATTGTGGACCCCCAAATGTGGAGGACTGGCTTCATTTCCTGCTGGGGACACAGCAGCATGAGATGCGCTGTCTGTGGGAGACCTCTGGGAGCCACCCTGGGCCCTTCTGGGTGCATCAGGGGTTGCAGGGCACTGGAATGGGTCATGTGGCCAGGCTGTGCTGAAGGCTATCTCACTACAGGGAGCTGTGACAAACAAATGGAGGAGGAGGATTCTCTTAATTATCTGCACACCTTTTCTCTCTATTACTAATTACTTCTCCTCTGAATGCAGCAGCACAGCTCTTCTTGGAGAGAGATATGCATCTGCACTCACCAAGCCAACTGCTCACACAGCTGGCACAGGCATCAGAAGGCTGGCGCAGGTCTACGCACCAGCCCCGAGGATGGATTCTGGCACAGGCTGGGTGTCTTGTGAGGCTTGTGAAGCCACTGCTGTTTCGAAATCCTCCCAGGCTTTGTTGCTCTGCTGTCATCCTGCACGCCTCCGGACTCTGTGTCATCTGCTAATGAGGCTCCTTAGCTCAGCTCTGATGTAGGAGGAAGAGCGGCCTGCCCCCACGCAAGGCGCCCAGGGCAGCAGCTCTGTGGAGTCCACAGGATCCAAACTGCTGGCCACATCATCTCCTTACCTCAGCGTTTGTGTCTAGTGTGCTGTCCGTGGGCTGGGAGGACATTTCCTTCCACAGGTGCGGGGATCCCAGCTGCAAAGAAGTCTTGAGCAGCCCCTATACAGAGAGCTCAGTTCTCATCCCTTGAAGCCGGACACTGACTGAGTTTTGGCCAGGATGGCAGAATGTCGGGCTTAGCCGTGCCTAGATTGTTCCGTGGTTCTAAAAGTGAGAGCCTGGCTCATGCTTGCCATCCTTGTCTGGGTAGTAATTACCCCGCACTCTTTTCCACTCTTAGGGGGCTCACAGTTTCAGCATCACGTCTAATGGTCTCCAGTGTGTTTGAGTAGGTGAAGCAGGAAGGAAAACAAAAGACCCTATGCTGCGACACTCACAACTGTGTGATGGTTCTTGACTTTCCAGTGCTCAGTTCACTCATAAGGAGGAGGAACTCCAAATTTTGAAGACATTGTGTTCAAAGCATGGGAGACTGACCCAAATCTGTGAGCTGCTGATGTCTAGATGTCTACATAGTACATAAATTAATGCAGTCCACAAAACAATTACGAAGTTTCTCCAGAAGTACCAGTGAGTGGTGTGACAATTATTTGAACAGGCTGCTGTGTTTGCCACGAGGATAGGGGCTCCCAGAGGCCAGCGTCAGCTGGACCTTCAAGGATTTTCATAGAGAAGGGGAACCGCTTTGCAGGGTTTGAATACTGAGGGGAGAAAAGATTGAAGTGGAAGAGTCGGGATGGATGATCAAATGCTTTGGATCTTTCTATCTGTGAACACGGTGCATCTATTCATTTAGGTCTTCTTTGATTTCTTTCACCAACATTTCCTACTTTTCAGCATTCAGCTATTGGACATGCTTTGTTAGGCTTATAAACAAGTACTTCATATTTTGTAGCTGTTGCAAGTTGTACTTTTAATTTCAGTTTCCAATTGGCCATTGTTAGCATATAGAAATTTGATTTAATGTGACTTGAGACTTTTACAGATATAAGAGTCTCAATATTGCTAGATGAAAAGAGTTCGAAAAACTAATTGCAGAGCCATACATTTCTGATTTATTTTCCTGGTGGCCCTGTACCCTGCCATGTTGCTAAATTCACTTATTAGTTCTGAGCGGTTTGGGGGAAGTTTGCTTTAGATTTTCTGTATTAACAATCATGTCACCAGGAAGGCCAGGCAGAGTGGCTCACACCTGTAATCCCAGCACTTGGGAGGCTGAGGCAGGAGGATTGTTGCCAATTCGAGGCCAACTTGGTCTACAAAATGAGTTCAAGGCCAGCCTGAACTGCATAGTGAAAACTTGCTTCCAAAAAAAAGGACAAAAAACATGAAACAAAAAACAATCATGTCACCAGGAAGTAGGGATAGATTTTCTGCTTTATTTCTAATCTGTATGCTACTTATTTCCTTCCTCACATTATTTCATTGACTAGGACTTCCAGTGCTGCAATGAGCAGGAGTGGTATGAAGGCACATCCTTATCTTATTCCTAATTTTTAATTTCATTAATTAATTAATTTATTTATTGGTCTTTTTGAGACAGGGTCTCGTTATGCAGTTCAGGCTGGCCTTGAACTTGAAACGATCCTCCTGTCTCAGCCTCCCGAGTGCTGGGATTACAAGTGTGCACTACCAAGCCCAGTTTATTCCTAATTTTAGAAGGTGAACATTCTATCTTTCACAGTAAGCCTGCTGGTTGCTATAGAATTATGTTTATCCTCTTTATTGTAATACAGATGCTCCCTTGTTTTCTGAGTTTTTAAAAATCATTAATAGATACTGAATTTTGTTAAACGCCTTTTCTGAGAGATTGAGATTATCATGTGATCTTTGGTTTTTGAGCCTGTTAATGTGGCAGAATATATTTACTGATTTTCCACTATTGAAAGTAACTCTGTCCTGGCAGCAAACCCTGTTTAGTTGTGCTATGTCACTATTTTTAATATATTGCTTATTATGTGGATTTATCAATATTTTGTTGAGTCTTTATTCATGAGGGTCATTGTTTTGAAGTTTTCTTTTTAATTTTTTTTTGTCTAATTTGTATGTCAGGATAATACTGATCTTACAAAATGGGTTGGGAAATATTCCTCTTTGTTTGGTTTTCTGGAAGAAAATTATGTGTAATTTTGAAATTCTTCGAATTTTTGGAAGAATTCACCAAACATTCTGGGCCTGCTGATTTCTTTCTCCTTTCCTGCTTTCCCTTTTCCTTTTTTGGGGGAAGGTTCTGAAGTATCAATCTCATTTTTCAATAACTATGGGACTACTCAGATTATTTAATGTCAGATGGGTTTTGGTACTTGTGGATTTTGAAGAATTGATCCATTCCATCTGAGTTATCTAATTTATGTGTGTAGAATTGTTCATAACATTCCTGAATCATCTTTTGAACATCCATAGGACAAGCGAAACACTTTTTATTCCTGGTGTCAGTAATTTCTATCTCTTTTCTTTCTGTCAGTATTGTGAGAAGGTTGTCTGCTTTGTTCATCCCTTCAACAACCAGCTTTTTGCTTTATGTTTTCTGTTTTTTAAAATTTTATTTATTTGTGCTCTGTCTTTATTTTTTCCTTCCTTCTACCCACTTAGGGTTTATTTTACTCTTCTTTCACTGGTTTCTTACAGTGGAGGTTCACAGTGTAGAGTTAAAAAACTTTTTCTTTGCTAATACAAGCATTTAGGGCCATAACTTACCTTCTGTGGACTGCTCTAGCTGTGTCTTGCAGACTACTTCCTGGTGTAATTTTTTTTTCATTTAGCTCAGTTTTGTTCCAGTTTCAACCAAGACTTCCTTTCTAAGTCATGGATAACGTAAAAATGTGAAATCATTTCATTGCAGGTACTTGGAGGTTTTTCTTTCTTTCTTTCTTTTTTCTTTTTCTTTTTTGTCTTTGACTACTAATTTCCAGTTCAATTCCATGCTCAGGGAGAATATTTTATATAGTTTAGATTCTTTGAAATGTGTGAAATTTTGTTTTCTGGACCAGAATATGGTGTACCCAAATGAATGTTCTGTGTGTGCTTGAAAAAATGTGTATTCTGCTGATGTCAAATGAAGAGTTTATAAATGTTAATTAGATACCATTGGTTGATGATGATTCACTTCTAGAGCCTTGATGATATTTTTATGTACATATCACATTTATTACAAAGAAATAGGTATGAAATTCTCAATTATAATTATGGATTTGTTTATTTTGTTTTTCAAGTTTACTACTTTTGTTTCATATTGTATGGGTTTGAGCCTGTGTTCCCCCAAAGTCTCATGTAATTGTGGCGTGGACAGGACTGAGTCCAGTCACCAGTTTGCCTTGCTGTTTGGCAGCCACCATGAATGGCTGCCCCACCATGCCATGTTGCCTTGGAGCCAACTAAGTATGGACTAAAACCCCTGAGAACTGTAAGAAATAAACCTTTCCTTCCCTAATTTTGGGCATCAGATATTTTGTCTCAGCAGTGAGTGAAAAGTAACTAAGACAGAATTTGGTACCAGTCGAGTGGGATCATTGCTGTGACTATTCCTGACCATATGTTCAAGAGCCTTTGGAAATGGCTTGTGGAAAGAGTTTGGAAAGGTTCAGAGATGTCACCTAAATGTGTAGAGCTGGAACAGCTTAGACTGTTCTGTAGGAGAGATTCTGGTCAGAGCTCAGGAGACTAGAAAGTTGATATAAAGCCTGCCGGTAAAGACCAGGCTTTCGTGGGAAGAGTCTGGAAAGGTTTGGAGGTGTTGCCGGAATGCATAGAGCTGGAACAGCTCAGACTGTTCTATATGGGAGAGTCTGGTCAGAGTTCAGAAGAACAGAAGGTTGTTAAAAAGCCTGTCAGTAAAGACCAGGCTCAGGAGGTTTCTGCTGGAAAAAAGGACTGCATTGGTTGTTGGACTCCACATGATGTGTGTTACATCTTGGCAGAAAGTTTGTCTGCATTTTCCTCGTGTCCAGAGACTTTGCCTAAGACTGAGATTAAGGGTGATGAACTGATTAATCTGACAAAAGAAATTTCAAGGCAACTGAATGTTGAAGCAGTGGCCTGGCTATAGTTGGGGGCTTTTAGCCAGATTTATGTTGGGAATCAAGAGCAAAGAGCCCAGCATGGTGATTTAAAACTTTATGAGTTTGGCCAGAAAGCTGTGGACTATAAAGATAGAGCTCAGACCTTGATTGCTGAGAAGGAACAAAGAAATAAAAAAGATGACCTGGGGCCATCCTGGTTAGCCTCAAGCCAGCAAAGGTGAAAGAGTTTGCTCGGAGGAAAAGCTGCAGAACGCCATGTTCCAGAGTGGCAACAGAAGCCACAGGAGGTTCTAAAATGGTGGCAGCTGCACTGGATTCTAGAATGGTGGCAACATAGAGAAGTTGTTCCTCACAATCAGGTTCAGAGAGCTCAGTGATCCAGGCAGTTGACCCCTCCAGCCAAGAAAGAGGAAAGCCTGGCTACTGCGCCAGCTGGCAGTGGACCTTGGCAGCATCCATGTGGCACTGGTCTTAAGTGCAAGGAAAATATGCAGCTTCTGCCCCAACTGCAGAGGGAAATGTGTAAAGATGTAAGGGTGAAGTCAAGGGTACACTGGAAAACCCAGAAGTTTGAAAAATCCAGGAACATGGATCGTCCAAGAAAACCTGCAAGAATTGAGCAGAGTGGGCTTAAGAGAGAAGCTATGAATAATGAACCTCCTGGAAGTGCTTCAGGGGTGGACTCAGTCAAGCCTTTTGGAGCTCACAATTTCCCACAGGTTGTTGCAGATGCTGAACCTGCAACTCCAGGACTTAATGTTTGCCCTGCTGGATTTTGGAGTTGCTTTGGTTCCAATGCTTTGTATTTCCCTGTTCGTAACTTTTGGAATGGTAATGTTTACCTTGTGCCTTTATATATTGGAAGTGTTTACCTCATTTTCATTTGTACAGGGGGTTACAGTTAAGAGTTTGCCATAGATCTTGGAGGAGGTTTTGAACTTGGACTTTTCAGCAATGCTGAAACTGTTAGGACTTTGGCAACTCTTGGAGATAGACTAAATGTCTTTTGTATAAAGGATATACATGAGTCCTCGGGGAGCCAGGGGTGGAATGTATGGGTTTGATTCTGTGTCTCCCCAAAGTCTCATGTAATTGTGGCATAGACAGGGCTGAGTCTGGCAGTTGCCCTTGGTTTGTTGTCTGGCACTGGGATTGGTGATGTGATTGTTGCACCCACATATGGGTGAAGCCCACATACAGTGTAAGGAAGGAGTGTCTTCCTCTCTCTCTCTCACCAGTTTGCCTTGCTGTTTGGTGGCCACCATGAATGGCTGCCCCACCACACCATGTTGCCTTGGAGCCAACTAAGTATCAACTGAAACCCCTGAGAACTATAACAAATAAACCTTTCCTTCCCTAATTTTGGGTGTCAGGTATTTTGTCTCAGCGGCAAATGAAAAGTAACTAAGACACATATATTGTGAGACTCTGATGTTTGGTGCATCCACATTTAGGACTGTCATATTTTCTTGTTGAAGTAATCCTTTTATCATTATGTAACATTCTTCTTTATTCTTGATAAGAGTCACTGCTCTAAAGTATACTTAGTCTGAAATTAATACAGGCAGTCCTAATTTATTTCTATTAGTATTTGTAAGTTATATGCTTCTACCCACTTGGTATACATAGATAATTACATTTGACATATGTTTCTTATAGACTGCATATAGTTAGCTCAAATTTTTCTTCTAAATCCATTTGATGATTTCTGCCTTCTTAGTTCATATGTTCAGAACATTGCATTAATGTAATTATTACTATACTAGGATTCAGATTATCCATTTTATTCTTTATTTTCTGTGTGTTCTGTATGTTTTTCATTATTTTGTTTCTCCATTTCTGACATCTTCCTAAAATTTACATGGGGTTTAGGGTTAGGGTTAGGGTTAGTATTCCATTTTTTTTTTATTTTAAAGAGAATAAAACAAAACAAAACAACAGAACAAAGCAGATCAGAACATAACAATGCAAGCAACACAGGACTTCAAAACAAGACAACAAGAAATCAACAATGGCTACTACAATGTCTCTTGTTTTCTTTGAAATAGTTGTCTATACCTTCACACACAATAAATTAAAACAAAACAAAATAGTATAAAACCAATCAAAATAAAAGAATGAAAGCATTAGAGACCTTCATAATCAGACAATAAGAAATCAACAATGGCTTCCATAATGTCTCTTGTTTTCTTTAAAATAGCTGTCCATACCTTCACACATACTGAAATCAAATAATAGAAAACAGACTAAAACCAATCAAAACAAAGAATAAAAGCATTATTGGACTTCAAAACAAGATGATGGGAAATCAACAATGGCTACCATAATGTCTGTGTTTCTTTCTTTCTTTCTTTCTTTCTTTCTTTCTTTCTTTCTTTCTTTCTTTCTTTCTTTCTTTTTGTACCAGGGATCTAACTCACAAGCTTGTGCCTGCCAGGCAGGCACTTAAGCCACTGAGCTAAATTCCTGGCCCTTCATTTTCTTTAGTATCCCATTGTTGATCAATAATTTTTGAGTATTTTGCTTTGCATGTTGTGCCTACTCTAGAGACTACAATATTCATACTTAAGTTTCCAAGTATCATTATTTCACCACTTTCAATGAAATGTAGAAACTTACTATGATTCAAGTTCCCTTGTCCACTTCCCTTCTTATGATATAATTTGCTTAACTATTATCTCTGTATACATTAAGAACTATATATCCAACAATGTTACATGTTTTTGTTTTCCAAAATTAAATACAATTTTTAAAATCTTAAGAAAAAGGGCCCATTATTTTTAATAAGATCTTTATTTTTCCATTAGTTTTATATCTGATTCTGTAAGTTTTCTTCTTCTATTGTTTTCTTTCTGTAGAGAACTTTCTCTGGCAAGTTTTTAAGAGCAGGCTTATTGGTTACAAATCATCTTAGCTGTCTTTCATTTGAAACTACATTTCACTGTCATTTCTGAGGGATATTTCTGCTGGAAAGAGAATTCTAGATTGTCTATTCTTTACTTTCAGCACTTAAAATATAAGGTACAACATTTTTTTCATTTCACGAGTTCTTATGATCAATTCAAACTCATAAGGGTTTTTAAGAAATACTTTTTCTGATTATTCTAAAATAACACAATTTATTTTTATTATTTTTTGCTAACATTTTTATTCATGTTATTTGATGATAAAAGATCGTACACTAGTGAATAGGCACAGTCTGGGAACCAGTGCAATGTGCAGGTCACCACTGAGCTTTGTTTCTTTTCTTTTCTTTCTTTTTTTTATTTAAGAGAAAAAGACACATATAAGAAAGACAAAAAGCAAAAGAGACAAACAAATGACAACAGCAAATCCCCAGCAGTAACATTATAGGTTTACAAAACAAGATGATAGGAACTTGACAATGGTTGCAATATTGCGTATCATTACCTTCAACACGGTTGTATACATTAACAGATATAGACATGTAAAATTGATCTAATCATATCAGTATTAACCGATCTTTCTCAATAACTAATACATTCGGCAGTATAGACACTTTAGCTATCTTACATATATATATATACAGATTTATGTCTTTTTCCTTTTCCCTTCCTTCTTTCTTCCATTTCCCTTTCCCAATTACTCTTTCTCTTTGAGCAGTTTCTTACCCTTACACAGTATTTATTGTAGATTTTGGATCATATATACATTTACTTATAAAAGTCTCAATGCAATCTTTCTTGATAGCTCAGTAGTACTCCATTGTATAAAAATACATTTTTTTATGCATTCCTTGATTGACAGGCACTTGGGTTGTTTCCACGATCTGGCTATTACAAATTGGGTTGCTATAAACATGGGTGCATAAATATCACTGTGGCATGATGTTTTCAATTCTTCTGGGAAAATGCCCAGAAGCGGAATAGCTGGATCAAATGCGCTCTCTAATCCTAGGTTCTTAAGGAATCTCCACACTGATTTCCACAGTTGTTCACCAGTCTACACTCCCACCAACAGTGGAGAAGAGTTCCTTTTTCCCCACAGCCCCTCTAGCCTTTGTTATTGGTTGATTTTTTAATCGTGGCCATTCTTTCTGGAGTGAGATGGAATCTCAGTGTTGTTTTAATTTGCATTTCCTGAATGACCATTGATGTCAAACATTTTTTCATATATTTATTTGCCATTTTTATTTCTTTCTCTGAGAAGTGTGCATTCATCTCAGATGCCCACTTTTGGATTCTGTCCTTGAATTTTAGGGTCCTGATTTCTTTTAATTCTTTATATGTTTTAGATAGAAGTCCTTTGTCTGATGGACAATTGGCTAAGATATTTTCCCAGTTTGTGGGCTTTCTTTTCACTCTGTTGGAGATTTCCTTTGACATGCAAAAACTTTTTAGTAAGATGATATCTCAGTTGTTGATTCTGGGATGTGTTTCTCATGCAGTTTGATTTTTGTTCATGAACTTTCTGCCTACTCCTATGTCATCAAGATTTTTACCTAATTTGTCTTCCAGAAAGTTTAATGTCTCTGTTTTAACATTCATATCTTTGATTCATTTTGGCTTTATCTTACTGCATGGTGATAGACATGGATCTAGTTTTAGTTTACAGCATATAGAAAGCCAGTTTTTCCAGCACCATCTGTTGAAGAGGCTATCTTTCTTCCAATGTACGTTTGGCCCCTTTGTCAAAGATGAGGTAACTAAGTGTGTTTGTAGTTGTGGCTGTATCTTCTAATCTATTCCATTGATCTTCAGGTCTGTTTTGATTCCAGTACCTTGCTGATTTTATCATGGTAGCTTTGTAATATAGTTTCAAGTTGGGGATTGTGATGCCTCCTGCCTTCCCTTTGTTGCCCAGAATTACCTTTGCTATTCTAGGCCTCTTCTGGTTCCAGATGAATTTCAGAAATGCTTTCTCTAGCTCTGTGAGGTAGGCAAGTGGTATTTTGATTGGGATTGCATTAAATCTGTATAACAATTTTGGGAGAATGGCCATTTCCATGATGTTTGATCTCTCGATCCATGAACAGAGAATATCTTTCCATTTTCTGAAACCTTCTTTGATTTCCTTCTTCAGAGTAATGTAATTTTAACTGTATAGATCTTTGACTTCCTTTGTTAGACTGATTCCTAAGTATTTCATTTTTTTGGATGCTATAGTGAAGGGTGTGTTTTCACTTATTTTTCTCTCAGTGTGATTGTTGTTGCTGTTCAGGAATGCTATAGATTTTTGAGTGTTCACCTTGTATCCAGCAATATTACTGAATTTGGTTATTACAGCCAGAAGTCTTTCAGTGGATTTTTTGGGGTCTTCTATGTAGAGTATCATATCATCTGCAAATAGTGATAATTTTATGTCTTCCTTTCCTATCCTTATTCCCTTTATTTCTTTCTCTTGTCTAATTGCTCTGGCTAATATTTCCAGAACTATATTGAATAGGAGTGGTGATAATGGACATCCTTGTGTTGTTCCTGATTTTAAGTTGAAAGTTTTCAGTTTTTCTCCATTCAGTAAGATGTTAGCTGTTGGTTGATGATATATGACATTTATCAGGTTGAGGTAGAGACCATCTATTCTGATTTTCTGTAGGGTTTTTATCATTAACGAGTGTTGGATTTTGTTGAAAGCTTTTTGTGCATCTATTGAGATGATCATTGATTCATGTCCTTGGCCCTATTGATATGGTGTATTACATTTATTGATTTGCACATGTTGAACCATCCCTGCATTCCTGGGTTGAATCCCACTTGATTGTGGTGTATAATCTTCCTGATGACTTGCTATATTCTATTTGCCAGTATTTTATTGAGGATTTTTGCATCTATGTTCATGAGGGAGATTGGCCTATAATTTTCTTTTTTGGTTGGGTCTTTCTCTGGTTTTGGTATTAGGGTAATACTTGCTTCCAGGAATGAGTTAGGGAGACTTGCTTCCCTTTCAATTTCCTTGAAGAGTTTGAGGAGTGTTGGCATTAAGTATTCCCTAAATTTCTTGTAGAATTCAGCAGTGAATCCATCCGGACCTGGGCTTTTCTTTGTTGATAGGGTCCTAATTACATTTTCAATTTCCTTAGCTGAAATTGGGTTATTCAGTAGCTTTACATCTTCTTGATTCAGCTTTGGTAATTCATAAGTTTCTAGGAATCCATCCATTTCTTCTGTGTTATCGAATCTATGTAAGTAAAGGTTTTCAAAGTAGGTGTTGATGATCTATATTTTCACAGGGTCTGTAGTGATTTTACCCTTTTCATTTCTTATTGCATGAATCTGAGTTTTTTCTTTCCTCTCTTTGATAAGGTTGGCTAGGGATTTATCAATTGTATTTACTCTTTCAAAGAACCAACTCTTTGATTCATTAATTCTTTGTACTGTTTTCTTTGCTTCAATTGCATTAATTTCTGCTCTGATCTTGATAATTTCCTCCCTTCTCTGTGCTTTGGAGTTGACTTGCTCTTCTTTTTCTAGAAGTTTGAGGTGCAGCATTAGGTTGTTTATGTGTGTTCTTTCCATTTTTCTGATGTGGGAGTTTAGTGCTATAAATTTCCCTCTGAGGACTGCTTTCATTGTGTCCTACAGGTTCTGGTAATTTGTATTTATATCTTCATTTAATTGTAGATATTGTTTAATTTCTTTTTTAATTTCTTCTGTGACCCATTGATTGATTACAAGAGTATTATTTAATTTTCATGTGTTTGTGGGGTTCTTGTGGGGTTTTTTTTCATTCATTTCCAATTTTATTATGCTATGGTCAGATAATATACGTGGAGTTATTTTAGTTCCTTTGCATTTACTTAAGCAGGTTCTGCGGATGATCTGTATTGTATGATCTATTTTGTGTATATGATCTATTTTACAGAACGACCCATGTGCAGCTGAGAAGAATGTGTATTCTGATGTTGATGGGTGGAGCACTCAGTACACATGTAGTAGGTCCATTTGTTTACAAGTTTGATTCAGTTCTGTTGTTTCTTGGCTGATTTTTTGTTTGGTTGATCTGTCTCTCTGTGACAGTGGGGTGTTAAGGTCCCCTGTTATAACTGTATTATTGTTTATTTGGTTTTTCATGTCTATTAAGAATTGTCTTACATAGTTGGGTGCTCCCATATTTGGTGCATATATATTTATAATTGTAATCTCTTCCTCTTGAAGTTTTCCCCTAACAAGTATGTAATGACTTTCTTTATCTCCTTTGATCATTCTTGGTTTGAAGTTCACATTGTCTGCGAACATAGTAGCTACCCCTGCTTTTTTCTGGGTTCTTGTTGAATGGAGTATTGTTCTCCAACCTTTGATTTTTAGTCTGTGAGTTTGCTTTTGAATGAAATGTGTTTCTTGTACACAGCATAGTGTTGGATTTTGTTTCTTAACCCACTCTACCAGTCTGTTCCTTTTTATTGGTGAGTTGAGACCATTTACATTGATTGATACAACTGACATGTACTGACTCATCCCTGTCATGGTATCTTTCTGTTGTTGGTTGTCTACATTTTCTATTTAATTGTTTGCCTTGCTTAGTGGTTTCCTTTTGTTTTTGTCCTTGGAATTGTAGCTACCTTTGTCTCTTTCTAGAGTGTCTTTCAGTACTCTTTGTAGTGTTGGTTTGGTGACCATAAGTTTCTTCAGTTGTTCTTTGTCATGGAAGTATCTTATTTCTCCATCAATTTTTAAAGGTAGTTTTGCAAGATGCATCAATCTGGGTTGAAAGTTGTTTTCTTTCAGAATTTGAAATACTTTACTCCAAGCTCTTCTTGACTTAAAGGTTTGTGTTGAGAAGTATGCTGTGATTCTGATAGGCTTTCCTTCATAGGTGATCTATGTCTTTTCTCTGACAGATTTTAGTATTTTGTTCTTGGGCTGTATTTCTGATATCATAATACTTACATGTCTGGGTGAAGATTTATTTTCATTATGGTTAATTCAGGTTCTGTATGCCTCACTTACCTGTATATCAGATTCTCTTCCCATGTTTGGAAAATTTTCTGCTATTATTTCTGCAAATATTCTTCACAGGTCATTTGTATTGGCCCCTACTTTTTCATTGATGCCCATTAATCTTATGTTATTTCTCTTGGCATCGTCTTGCAGCTGTTGAATTGTTGTTTCCTTGTTCCTTGTTATTTTAAAGAGATCTTTTCTTTCATGATCATAAGCTTCCGTGCTGTCCCCAAGGTCTGAGCGTCTATCTTCAGCCTCATTCAAGTAGTTTTGCAACTTTCCATGGAATTTTTAATTTCCTGAATTTCCCTTTGAATCTGTTTCATGCATTCTATTTGTGTCTTATATTGTTCATTCAGAGTTTCCATCATTTTCTTATGTCCTTCTGTCTTTTTTATCTTGATCTTCTTTAGATACACACAGCATTTCTTTCATAATGATTGTCATTTCACTTTTTAGCTGAGAGATTATTTCTGAGTTGAGTGTCTCTATATCATCATGGAGCTGTTTCTTTACTTCATTTGCTATCATTTTGGAAAGTTCAGTTGTGTGACTCCCAGTGTCTTCTATTTCAGTGTCTCTTGGGTTTGTTCTCTGTGGGCTGGTGGATTGAGACTGCCTCATGGTCTTTCATTTTTTCATTTTCTTCTGGGACCTCTGTGGCTGGGCAGGCAGCCTCCTGATGAATTGCACTGGAACACTGTGCTGGGTAGAGCTTCAATCTTCCAATGTCGCCGTGGCTAGCTGGGGCACACCCTCAGATTGTGTTACTGGACCCTTGTGTTCTGTGGTTTGTGAGACTGGCCACATGTTCCCCTGATGTACATTGGTGGGTTGCTCTGGTATGCTGGGTTGGACAAAGTTTGTATCCTCCCTGTAGCTAGCAGGGTCACACCCCTGGAGCTTGCTGCTGGGGCCTAGAACATGGTTGTGTAGTGTTCAGAACCCCAGCAACACAGGTTGCTAGCAGAGATGCAGCCCTGAGATGTGTCACTGGACCGTCAGCCTGGCTGGGTGGAGTTTGGAATCTCCAGGACCCAGGTGGCTAGGCAGAGTGTGGCACCACTAGGACCTTGGGTCTGGCTGCTAGGAGTTCAGAGCCTCTGCAGCATAAAGCAAGCCTGGGCAAGTCCCAGGCATATAGTGCCAGGGCCTTGCTCCAGGTTGGGCAGGGTTCATAACCTCTAGGACCTGCAGTGTGGCTGCACCCCTGAACAATGGCACTCATGCCTTGTGATCTAATAGGCAGAACTCAAGTTCTCTAAAGCCCTGCAGCTATGCTGGCTACTCCCTGATGAGGAGCTCTGGGGCTCTGGGCTATGTTGGGCTCAGTACCTCTGTGTCCTGTGAGGCTGGCTGGGTATTCCCCTGATAGATTGCACTGAGAGCTGGGCTGGGTAGATCTCGATCCTCTGTGCAGCTAGTGAGGGCTGGACCCTATGCCTTACTGGGTGGGGGTCAGAATCCCCAGGACCCAGGCAGCTAGTGTGAGCACACCCCGGAGTGTGGCACCACCAGGACCTTGTATCTGGCTGTGAGGTGTTCAGAACCTCTCCATAACTGAACTTTGTACAGCAAGACCCTATCCCCTTCTGGGGCACAGGCTGGCAAACAAGAAGTACCAGTCCCACCCCTTCTCTGCCATAAGTGACTGGTTTATCTGGGGAAACACAGGCTGTAATGGTAGCTATCGAGATAAAATGCAATTGGATGCCTGTGGTGCTTTGGTGTTTCACTCACATTGCAGGTCTAGGGCCAGTGGTCTGATCACAGGTTCAGGGGGTATCAGTACACAGTGTGACATCTAGGGGGGATCACCTTCTGAGGGTTGTAGCCATTGTTGATTCTCTATGATCTTCTTTTGAGGTCCTATATCATTTCCATTGTTTTGTTGGGTTGGGTTTTATTCTCTTTTGTTTTGTTTGCTTGTGTTAAATCCAATGGCAGGAGAAGCTATTTCAAGGATAGCAAGATATATTATGGTAGCAATTTTGGATTTACTATTGCCTTGTTTTGAAATCCTTTATTGCATTTATCATTTTGTTTTTATTGTTTCTATTCTATTCTGTTCTGTTTGATTTTTACTATGTCCAAAGTTATCTGCAGCTATTTTGAAGACATCAAAAGGCATTATGGTAGCTACTGTTGATTTCATAATGTTTTGAAGTCCCATATCTCTTACACTGGTTTGTTTTGATTGGTTTTACTCTGTTTTATTCTCTTTAAAGTAAAATAAAAAATATTTTAAAAAGATTGTATATATGTAGGGTGTATGTTTTATGATTTTATATATGTATGCACTACCAAATCATACTCCATACTAATTAACAAGTCAATCACTCCAAAAAGTTATCATTTTATTATTCATGAGGTGAAAACCCTATGGCCTACCACTTTAGTAAATTTTCAATGTACAATAAAATATTACTGATTATGCTCATACTATTGTATATTAGATCTCCAGCATTATTCATATTATAGAATTCATGCATTGGACCCTTGAGGAACATCTCCTTGTATTGCAGCCCCAAATACTGAGTACGATAATCCAAGTACTGTAGTCCTTTCTCTGGTCTTCCTCACAATCCAAGAAGTTACATTTATAAATCCACTGAAATGTTATTGGAATCCCGGTAAATTAATTCCAGTCTACCACCTCCAATGCAACCCATGGTGAGAGTAAGGATTCCGAGACATATTCAAAGTTAAGGGCAGCCAAGGGGTCCTGAGTCCAATCCTCATGAGGACATGCGGACAAAGGCCTTGATCCTAGGCCTCTCCCAGAATTTATTAACTAGTGAAGCAAGCGTGTGGCTTGAGGATGAGTGACAGTGAGGATGGTGGGAACTACATGCGGAACTTGAGCTGGCTAGCAAGGTAGTGAGAAAGGTATCTCTGCAAAATGCAGATAAAGATATGCAAGGAGATCCATTTGCATAACCCAATCAAGATAGCAACTAAATTGTTTTAGGAGGCTGCTGCTTCAGTTTTTCATATGCAGACTTTATGCACTGGGAACTCACAGCCTCTTTCTAGAGGCTCATCCCCAGTCAACATTCCCAGAGTTCACTGGCTCTGCCATCCTGCTGTGCTTTATACATTTTACAAAGGTCACTTTGGGAGGAAACAGGACGCTGTCTGATGGCTTTAAAGACTACATAGCAGTACCTGCTTCTGATATGTAAACTTTTATGCCCTGGGGACTCATAGTCTCTTTCTCGAGGCTCGTACCCAGTTGACATTCCTGGAGCTCACTGGCTCTGCCATCCCGCTGTGCCTATATATTTTATAGAGATCACTATGAGAAGCAACAGGACACTGTCAGATGGCTTTAGAGATTACATTTCAGTACCTCAGCTAGCCTTATTTGCAATGCTTAGAGCCAATTAAAGAGAGAAGGAAATACCATAGTCAGCTCTGTATGCATCAACATAAGGAAATAAGTCTCGATATCATCAAAGTTGCAGCAATTGTTCTGCGTTCAAGGGGATCCGCTCAAATTATCTCCCGCATCCTTGTTTTTCCTTCCCTGCCCTATTGTAACTCCCATTTCACTCTGTCTCTATGACTACTACTACTTGGGATTGCAATTATAAGCAACATCTTGCAATATTTGTCATTCCACATTGTCTTATTTCACCTGGCAAAATGGCTTCTGAGTTCATCTATGAGGTCGTAACTGGTGGGAGTTTCTCCCGCCTCCTCCTCCTCTGCCACCTTCTTCTTCCCCTTCCTTATTTTCATCTCCTTCTCCTTCTTCATCCTCTTCCTACTGTTTTTTGGGGTTTTTTGAGGCCTAATGCTATTTATGTGTGTATATAACACATTTTCTGTATTTATTCATCTGTTGAGACATTTAGATTATTTCCATATCTAGGTTACTGTGAATAATGCTAAAATGAACATGGGAGTGTAGATAATTCTTTGAGGGATATTGATTTTGTTTCTTTTGAATATATACTCAAAAGTGAGAATGCTGGGTCATATAGTAACTCTAATATTAAATTTTTAAAGCCTTTTTACCATGTTCCCATAATGACTTTTTATGGTCTTTCATTGTTTTCTGAAATCTTGGATTTTTGTCTATTACTGTAAAAATTCCACTGGGATTTTGATAGAGATTACATTGGTTCCAAAAGTCACTTTGATTACATGAATATTTAAACCATATTAATTCTCCCCATCCACAAACTTGAAATGTGGACTCTGATTTTATTGGGAGAAGAACCATTTATACTTATTTTGCTAAGAGTTTTAATAATGAATTATTTTTGAATTTTGATCAAATGCTTTTCTGCATTTACTGAATTATGTGTTTTTTCTTTGATTTTGTTAATGTGTTGAATCTTGTTGTCCATGCCATATGGTTCTTTCAGTGTGCTATTTCATTTGGTGTTCTGATATTTTATTATGGTGTTTTGCATCCATGTTTATCAAGGCAATAGACATGTGGTTTTGTTTTCTGATAATGTTTTTGCCTGATTATAGTATCAGGGTGATATTCGTCTCCTAAAATGGTTGTGGAAGTAGTGTCTCTTCTATTTTTTATAGATCCAGACATTTGAATCACTCTTATGCTAAATGCGATGTTTCATTTTTTCTCTAGTTCCTTTCAAGAATTTTTCTATTTTGTGTTTTAAGGAATTTAATTATGATGTATCTGGGCGTATCTTTAGATTTATCTTTGTTGAAGATCTTTCGGCTTTTTGAATCTGTGGGTCCAGTTTGTCACTAAGTTTTGGGAGTTTTCAGACAATTCCTACTCAGATAGTTTTCATCCTCACATTTTTGTCTCTTCTTATTCTGAAGCCACTATGACACACATGTTAGATGTTTTGTCACTGCTTTATAACTCCTTGAAGCTTGGCCCAAGTTTCCAATCTATTTTCTCTCTGTTGTTTAGGTTGGATAATCTTTAGAGATCTGTTTTCTGTTTTATCAACTCCTTTCTTTGTCATTTTCATTTTGCTGATAAGTTCATCAGTGAGTCAGAAAATTTTGGTTATTATGTTTTTTAGTTTTAAATTTTTATTTGATTCTTCTTCAGTCTTTTATTTGCTGAGTGTCTATTTCCATTTTTGAAAGATCATAATTGTTTTTGGAGCATTTTTATGATTGCTGCTTTCAATCATTTGGCTGATAATGTCAACATCTGCATTGTCTTGCCATTTACTGCACTGTCTTTTATCATTTAAGTGAGGTTTGGGGTATGACAGGTAAATTTGGATTGTATCCTAGACATTTTGAGTATACTGCTATAAGATAGGGATTCCTGTTTACCTATTTTATCAGGAAGTCAGCCAGTTTAGATTTAGAATGCAATGCATACCCTGGTTCAATCATATGGGGTGTGGTCCAAATGCTAGTAAGGGTTTGAATGTTCACCAAGTGTTATGGGTTATCCAGAGTTACTCAAGAACTTGGGCAGTACTTCACAAATAGCACTTTCAGTGTCGCTTCATATTTGAGCTAGCTGGAGATATGTTCAGAACTTTATACCCAGATTAAAACATGTTTGTCTTTAGTCTCTGTAACATCTGTGTTCTTGTTCACCTAGTGCAGGTCAGGAGCATTAACACCTTTCTACCCAGCAGCACCTATGGTCACTCTGTCTGGTGGGAGGGGAGGAAGGGGATGGTCAGCACAGCCCATCCCATTTCTATGACAGGTACATCTGGTAGAGACAGGATTACCATATCTTTGCTGATGTTTACTTACAGTAGGGTGGGCATGGCCCACAGATCTGTCTTTCACCATCTCTACTATATCTGATACTGAGGGATGATGCATTGCTTGTTTATATGGGAAGAACGGGCTACCAACCCAGAGTCTCCTTGGGCCTCATAGGGATGGGAAGGGTGTGGTCTCTTTTGTGGTACTTGCCTGAGTAATGCAGGTATAGTCTAGGAAGATCCATCCTGCAGGACTGCCCTCTTTCCAGTCCTTGACTAGAGGTACTTTTCCATCATGCTTTCTTCTTTGGAACTCACCATTAGGTCCTCCTTAGAGTCCTGAGATCTCTGATATTCTGTTTTTCACATTTCAGAGTTTTCTGATAGTTGCCTCAAGCATTCTCTCTGCAGTTTTCAGTTATAATTAGCAGGAGGAACAGAGTGGAATGTACTTACTTCATTTTGCCTAGAACCAGAATCTCCTCCCTTTTACTTTTGTTGATAAAATCTTAACTCACTTTTGACTACCACCTAGAGCCCAAGGATATACCAGTTTTCCTTGATGTTCTTTGTTTTTTAACTCTTAAAGCCTTTTACTATGCATCATGCAATTCAGCAGATAATTATACACCAAGTTGTAGCTTTTGCTGATTCATTCATATTCATTTCTTTTATCTCCTCAACTAAATCATAATCTCCGTGTGGAAACATATGACCTGATTTCTCCATGCCCATAGCACTCATCACAGCTCAGGGCTCAAGGTCAGGCTAAATTCATTAGAACTCTAGAACGGTGTGCTTCTGAAGACAGACTGACATGCACTCACACCCTGTCTCTACAAACACCAGTCGTAACATTTTAAGTAAGCTGCTTATGCTCTGGTTTCCTCATCTGTAAAATGGTTTTAGTAATGCAGTAAAGTCTTGGTTTCAACCATAATTTGTTCCAAAACATGCTTGTAATCCAAAGCACTTGTATAGCAAAGCAAATTTTCCATAAGAAATAATGGAAACACACATGATTCCCAAAAATATTAATATAAAATGATTGTAATACTGTAATATAATACAAAATAATAAAGAAAATAAAATGTAAAGAAAAATTAACAAATTAATTTGCCCTTAGAAAATCTTCCTGGCTGGTGTGAGGGAGACAAGAGAGGAGGGTTATTGTGTAGGACAGCTTTCATTATCACTAATGGAATCACTGCTGTCTGTTGGCTCAATAGATCTTTTCCTTTTTGCACAATTTTAACAAGGGACCTAAGATGAAGGAAACTTGCTTTTGCCTCCTTTTGAGGATTGCACAGAAATGTGACATTGCATTGTCATTGAACAGATTCATTACTCACACAGCTACAGCCTTATCAGGTGATACTTTTCTACAAAATTTTGCATTGTTTTCCACGTTTTACACATCTCCCTAATTTCTCTGCCTTTTTCTCCTCCTCCTCCTCTGTAGATGAGATCTCCTCCATAACCTCTTGTTTTTGGGAGATGATCACCCGCAGCCTCACAGTGAGAGAGGTTGGGGGAGAGAGGAAGAGAAACGGTGTAGAGGAGGGCGACTGCTGGCTCAGTTGTGATCATATGGCATTCTGTATCATATACTACTTATGATGCAAGATAGCACTCATTAATCAAGTTAAAATTTATTAGAAATGTTTACTCATCTTGCAGAACACTTGCAGGAACAAGTTACTTGCAATCCAAGGGTTTACTGTATCCAAGAGGGTAGAATTTAAACGTCGAAATATGCAGTAAGTACATATGACAAGACAGGTGCTTGGCAGTTCTTCCCCTTTGCTTTGTTTTGTAATAACTCATCCCTCACTTCATAAAAAAATAGTAAGAGTTAGAATACAAAAAGGAAAGTTGGGAGAGATCCCTCAAATACATTTTAGATGCTTTCGTTAGGCCAACTTGGGCCCATAAAACTGCCCTCTGCTTAGTTTGTGTGATGCTAAAAGCTCTTTTTCCTTTGCTCCTCACAGAACCTCTCCCACTATGGAAGCCAGCATTGGAGCCTTCAGAAGGTTGCTCCCTGAGGTGATTTTCTGTAATGTACATGTCTCAATCGATCACATTAGGATTTCCACAGGGATTCCACAGTAGCTGCCCAAGTTAATCTTATAAGAACAAGAGGCTCTTGAAAAACTGAAGCTGGAGACTGAAGATAGTGGGTAAGAGAAAAAAAAAAATAAAAGACCTTTACTTTTAACAGTTCACTCTGTGAACAAATCACTCCACACTGGAAAATGCTATGAAAGTTCCACTCTCAACTATCTGAACCAATACACTTCAAATAGTTGAGCACACAAGTGGAAGCTTGTGGAGATGAGGCTGCCAAACCTTTGTATCACCAGTGACAGCCATACAGGCAACCTGGGAGGTATACCCAGTGGCATGGGCATGGAGGAAGGAGAGACAAGTTTGCCCTGAGGTGAGTGGCACAGTATCAGAACCAGTGTACATTTGGCCTCCAAGGCCCAGAAGTTCCCTGCAGGCCCTGCCTGTCCCCATCACCATGCCAACTTGCAGGTAACACTGACCTCTGCCATTTGCTGTGGTCCATCTCCCAGAGGTCTACGTGCTAGGGCAATGTCTCCAGGATGTGGTGCTAAGAGGAGACAGCACCTATAGGAGCTCAGGCCCTGTGGAAGAGGGTCAGGTCATGGGAAGCAGCATCCCTAGAGGACTGAGCAGCTCTCATAGGACCTTTGTTAGTTACTGGTGAGTTGTCGCATAAGAGCAAGACCGGCCTCTCTGTGCTCTGCAGTCCTGTCTGGTATGTGACCTCTCGTTGCTATGCATCTCCCACTCTTTCATGCTGTCCGATAGCTGAACACATGGTACTGCCTGGTCTTGGACTTTTAGCCCTCAAAACTGTAGATGAAACAAACTTTTCTTTTTAAGCACCCAGTGTCAGCTACTTTGGCAAAGCAACAGAAAAATGGGCTAATGTAGTCTTGGAGATAGCCATTGCCTTTTTTTCAGTGAAATTAGAAAATTAACATTGGAAGTAATATTAAGAGGTAGGTGGTTTAAAAATCTACACATTTTGGTGTGCAGATGTAATGGGGAGCCTCTTTTTCAGTACATGAAATGCTTCTTGAATGGGATAGCCCAAATCCCCAAAATTGTCATGGAAACTCAAGCCTCCTGGCAAGCAAAGGTGGTTACAGTTTGAGAAGAGAAGGATTTGTCTGCTTTTCAGTGGAGGGCAGAGTGACCACGCCGGAAGGAAGTGGACAGACGGACAAATGGGGTCCGTGAGTTGGAACATTTCTGTCCACATGCATGACCTGGTCTCTAAAGTTGGTTCCTAGATTTCCAAAGTAGTTGAATGCAAACTTTTTCTATTCAATAATTATTACACGCAAGAAACCCTCTTATGTGCACACTCACACTGCAGGATATGGGGAGCAGTGGCTCCCCGGCTGCTCCTGCTGCCCCACTTTATAATTAGCTCATGTGTGTGCGATGGCTGATGACGAGCCAGTGCTCTGCACATCCACTCCCTTCGCAAATGTGCAATGTGTGAGGCTTATTTAGAACCACTGGGGGAATCCCTGATTTGTTATTTGTAGGCATGTATGATTCTAGTAGCAACACTGAAGTGATGCAATTTTCTCTGCTTAATTTCCCCAGTGTGCTTGTAATTATTGATTTACCAAATGAAAGAATTCTCATTTCAGCAGGCAGTCATCACTTCAACTGGTCCTGGTGTGGCTGCTCACCTAAAGTAGAAATCTGATGAGCTCCCCACTGCCCTGCATGCTGCCTCCAAAGCCCACTGTTCTTCTTGGGGCCATATTCCTCCCTCTTGGACCTTGCTCCAAGGATCAAGGGTGTTTGTTTAGGCCCTTATGGGCCTATGATCGATTGTAGAGCACAGGATCTACTTGTGTGTGTTTTCTGCAGTATTTTAATAAGCTCCACATAAAGCTGTACACTGCTTGAAGTTGTATGCCTCAGTGTTTAAAATAAGAGTAAAACTCAGGTAGAAGATGTGGCCCTCCCCTCTGAAACACATCCTCCCTCCTCCCGTTCTCAATGTGGGTCCACAGCCCAACAGCCCCAGCATCATCTGGGAAGCTTTTGACATGCGAATTCTTGGATCCAGTCCAGGCCTACTGAGTTAGAAAGTCAGATCCATGTTTGAGCAAATGGCCAGTCGTTCTTGCAGCTGACAGGACTTTGCGCCTGGGCCAGAGGAGCTCCGTGCCTTCCTGCATCCCTGCAGGGCCTTCTAGGCCTCTCAGAGCCTGCTTCCCTCCACCTGGGCAGAGTTCTGGTGAGCCCTCAGGTCTGGGAAGAGTTGAACACCTCCTTCTCAGCTGCTGTCACTGCCTCTCTGATTACATCCACCTCCCAGTCTTTCTTCTGGTCCAGTCAGTACAACATCTGCCCAGTCACCGTTGGGAGCCTCTGTGCCCCTCTCAGATACTTGCTGTGAGAACTACAGTCGCAGTTACTCCAGGCTGTGGCAGGCCTCTGTCAGAATGTCACAGCTTGGCTTTTGCCTTCCACTGCCGCTCTGACATTCTTTTCCTGGGCTAATCATGCCCAGCGCCTGGGGACCGTGGGCAGTTTTTGCTGCTTTGCAACTACTCTTGCTTGGTCTTGTCCTTCCCAAGACAACAGCAAAGTCCTTCACTGGGTCTGCTGTCAGACCTATGGACACTCCAGTGGAAGGGGAGGTACAGAGCAGGCTCAGGCGTCTCACTGTCACACAATCCATGGCTTGCCCACTTCAGTGCTGCAGCGAGATGGGCAGGCAGGGAGAACCAGTGGAATCAACATACACAGCCTACATTCCATGGTCATCCAGAGCTCTGGAGTGGAAGCTGCTCATCAGTGCCCCAGGTCATCATTTCTCTGTCCGAATTGGACAAGGGATCTGGATTCCCCTGATGTGACCGTGGTGAAGTGACTACAGACCCTGAAGAGTTGGCAGCTGGTGACTGGTCCCTGACTCTGCTTCCTCAAGCTGGGTCACAGATCCTTCCTTGAAGAGGATTTGGGTGGGGGATCTCCAGATCTGCAATATTTTGGCTCTAATAAATGGTTTTAATTAATTCTTTTATAGCATCTTGGTAGAGATGTTTAAATATGATACTTCTTTACAGTAGGTAAACATCGACCCTAAGAATTGTATTTCTGCTGATGGTGAAGTAGTCTCTTTGTAGATTGTAATAATACATCCTGGAGACAACATTAAAAGCAAGTATTTGAAGGCAGAAACAGCTAGAATAGAGTCAAATTTGAAACAGAAGTTCTTCAGTTTGTAGGACCCATGTTTATCTGGCCTTTTCCCAGAAAGCATCCCCACATCCTTGGAGGGGTGAAGGCTTTTCAATACTCAAGCAAAAACCCATGGTCTTTACAGGTTCACAGGACTGAGTGAGACGTGGTCAGAACAACTGGAAAGGGGAAATCACTGAGGAACCAGCTTGAAACCCGCGTACGAACAGCCCTCAAACCTCTGACTTAACTGAATTGTGTGGCGGGGAAGGGTCTCCAGCAGACCCAGCAAAAGGCCACATCTGGAAGGCTATCCCTGCTGCAGACAGGACAGGGCCTAGTGCTTGAGCCCTGTGTCACTTCAAGAGCTTAGTTGACACCTTAGGTTTTCACTGAAACCCCATCCAAGCTGAATCTCGATTGTTGCCATGATTTGAGTGTGTCCCCTACAAGTTTGTGTGCTGGAACCAGAATTCCTCAGCAGCAGTGTTGCAAGGTGGGGCCTAATGGATGGTGTCTGGGTCATGAGGATGTAGCCCTTGTTAATGGGTCAATGCTATTCTTGTGGAAAGGGGTTGGCTGCCACAGGAGCTCAATCATCTTTCTTTTGCACACACCACTTGCCTTTCTATTTCCAGCTCCTATGAATTCTTCTTGACCACCAGTTTCCTAACCTGGAGAAAAAACTCTTGTTTTTAGGAGTCTGGTTCTCCAGATTTTGGCAGAAGAAATTCAAAGAGATTTCAGCCAGGTGACAACTAAAATCCTACAAAATCATCAGGAGGACTAGAGGAGCAATCTTCATTTGAGGTCTTTAGGGATTATCCTTAGGACATGCAGAACCAATCTGCTAATGAGAAGCGCTAAAATAACAAGAGATGGTGGACAATGGAAAGTCACCACTGTGCAAACTTATCTGAAGAAGAAATTGTCTGAATCATAGTGCACAGATCCGGTACCTGGATCTGGGAGATCTTGCTGCCACTGTCTGCACAACCTACTCTTAACATCCAGACATCTGGTCACTGGCATACCAAGATGCTCAGTGTGGTCCCAGCCCAGGCTACAGCTCCTCTCACCACTCACGCAGCTAGGGACTGGTCACCAGAACTCAGCCACAGAGATCTCTAGTCTTTGCCAGCTCTTGCCCCTGGCTCCTTTTATTTAGGGCTAATGATTTTTCCCATTCCCTATGTGGGCATCTGGAAGTTGGTCCATCTGATTGGCTCTCTGGCCTGTCTTTGATCCTAACCTGGTCAAGTCTACCTGCGTTCTTTTCTGGCCTTTGTGATGGATGAGTGTGTTGGGGGAATCTTTATAGGAGGTAGCTTAGAGTTACTGATTAAGTAAAGGGGAAATGTTGAGTATCTGGTCCAATAATACAGTGACGTTAAAGTGAGAATAGATAAACACGTGTACATGTGTGTGTGTTACATATTAATTAAGAATTCTTAGATGGATGCCCCCTATCTCCTTTGCATTTTATCAGGTGGTTTTCCTGATCTTTCTTCTTATGGAAAAAAGATAAAACAAAATTTCATAACAAGATGATGGGAGAACAATAGTTAATACATTGCATTCTCTTATCTTTAGTTACTCAGTATAAGATATGGGAATAAAAAATTTCTCCAATCAATATTAGCACAAACCTTCCTTTTCTATGAACTAAGAGACGCTAATAGTATAACTCACATTTTTCTCCCTTTTCTCTCCCTTCTTTTCCTTTCCCCTATCCTAGTTCTTTTTTTCTTTTGAACAATTTCTTCCCATTTCACAATATCTATTGTACATTTAGACCTTATTTACTCTTTCAATCTCTCACACCCAGGAAACAATATGATGTTTACACACGAGTGTGATTTATTTCACTTCTGAGTATGATCTCAAATTGTATCCACTTATCTATAAAAGTCTCATCCCTGATCTTTTATGTTTTTAGGTTCCTTGCGTTTTGTTAAGTTTTTGACGAATTCTTCCGATAGCTGGTGTTACCTGCTGCCTCTCTTAGTCTTCTCTCCTTTGCCTCTCTCCTTTGTCATTCTAATTTCTAACTGTAAAATCTACCAGTAGAGAGCAGAAGCTGCTTTTCATAAGAATCTCTATTAATTTTTAACATCACCTGCCTTTTCCCTGCCTGGGTGCTACCTCTCCCCACACAATGAACTTCATGACCCTAACTCATGACTTTTCTTCTAGGCAATCAGCTGACTCATGGCGTCTTTCTTCTTTTCTATGCTTTTTGGGTCATGTAGTCCATTGAGCCAATTCATTCTGTCCTGTTAAATTTCTGTGAGCCATCCCTGTACCCAGTCTGAAAATTCAGAGGTCTGGGTTAGTTTATTCATTTGCCTCTTCTACTTCTTCATATAAGAAGCTAATGTGGAGTTTTTGCTTTTTGTTTTCCACAGAGACCCTGCAAATGCATTTAAAGGATAATATAGGCCTATCTTGCTATGAAGGAATAAAGTTACTACTGGTAATTGAAAGAATATAGAGAGAATTCCAAGTATCACAAAAATAGCAACCCCAGGAAGCAGCTATCATCCACAGAGCTAGAGAAACTAGGAAATGAAGTTGGATTTATTGAACCTCAGAGGAAGAGCCATGTGATCTGAGGCCTAGGTGGGAGGAAGTGTCCCTGTCTGTTGGTGGTCGTGTTTCCCAGTTGGGTGTTGGGAGTGGGAGGCTGGTTGGGAAAAACTTCAGGGACCAGCTCCTTATGGCGGCACAAATGGCAGTGCTGGGATGAAGAGGCACAGCATGGGCCTTCATCCCCAGCGCTCAGATGGCCTGTTAGCGCCTTCTTGTTCCTGTAGCTCTTGCTCCAGGGCTACATGCGGGAATGGGGAAGGGTGAATTTGAAGCTGGAAGACAACAGCTTAAGGTAATAGGGTTAGCACAATAAGTTTAAGGAAAAAGCTCGCAGTCAAATTTGATTTTGAACCCAGGATGAGAATTCTAAAATTGTTTTATTATGTTAGATGAATTTAACTCATTTGGGATAACTCTTACAGGTAGTCTCTCTGTTTATTTGTTTTAAAATTTCCTTCCTTTTCATTCATATGGCACATACAATGATAACATTGTCTCTTAAAAATTACTTTCCCCAGTGGCTGGTATGTTAGTTAATGTCTATTGTACTGTGTTACTCATAAATTAAAGCAAGTAAACACAACTACTTATTGGAACCTATTTATCTTTTTCAGTGACAAGAATAGAATTAGACAGGCTCATATTTCTCAGCAAAGAAAAGTCTGTAGAATAAAGGGGTGTGTGGCCTCTTGAATGCAGTGAATAAGAAATGACCCCACCAGGACACATCATAATAGAGCTCTCAGCACCAAGGAAAAAAAGAAGTTTCTAGAAACTTCCAGATGGAAGATTTTAAAAAGAAAAAAATAAGGCCCTTTTAAAGGGATGAATTCAGATTGGCACCAGGATTCTTAAAATGAAGGACAATTTCAATATTTTAAGATAAAACTATTGAAACTAATTTCTATTTCCAATTAAAATTCTATAGTGTGAAGGGGAATTCAGATCATTTGGTGCAGCAAGGATTCAGAAATTCTATCTCATCCTTTCTCCTCCTGGAAAAAGCACTTTAACAAAATGAGACTGGTACCTAACAAATGGGAATATTTAGCGTCCAGGCAAGTAGACGCAAGGGAGAGGGCCAGTGAAAGACACCAACCGATGGTTCTTCGTGGAGACCTCGTGTGCGTGCCCAAGCCTGCCTCGGTGTCATAGCTTCTGTCGAGAGTGACAGAAGCGAAGGCCAGGGTCCTTTTTGTTTCTGTGTGTTGGATTTGAAATGCTTGTATTTCATGTCTGGTTTTTTTCCCTCGACATTTTTATTAGCACATACTGGTCACACAGATTAATTGATTTCATTTTGAAAGATTTGCACATATGGTTAATATACTTTAGTCATTCCTCCCATGAACCCCCTTGTCCTACCACTCCCCTCATTTCACATGCTCTTCTGGGGGTGTTTAATGTGTGCCCCTGTTACCCACCCTGTTATCTCTGCTGTATAGCAGACTGCCCCACGTTTGCAGGTAGAAACAACTCATGTCCTGTCTTGGTTACTTTTTACTCCTTGCTGAGACAAAACACCTGACACACAAACTAGGGAAGGAAAGGTTTATTTAGCTTACAGTTTTTGGAGGTTTCAGTCCACAATCAGCTGGCTCCAAGGCAGGGTGGCATGGCACGGGGACAGCACTTCAAGGCAGCAACCGAACAAAAGCAGCCAAAGTAAAAGGAGCAAGAGCAA